>JAABKJ010075445.1:64223994-64302952 GCA_011634705.1 Andricus grossulariae | reverse complement strand
TTCATATTTTTTGGTAAAAAGATAATCTTTTTTGTTTGAAAAAAATTTTAAAAATTGAATTTTTTAAATTTTAATCTGAAATTGTTTTATTCTATTTATAAAAAATTTCTGTTTGAAAAATGTTACAAAACTAAAATTCTGGTCTTTGAATATTAATGGTCAGGGAAAAATCAGGAAAAAGTAAGGGCATTTTGAAAAATAAGTTTTGCTGCCATCCTGATTTTACAAATTGTTATTTATGCTCAATTTACATTTAGGTTCCATCATCCAAAAATTGAAGTAATGTCCACGCTTCATCCCACGATGCCTATTTTGTGCGGAGAAAAGTTTAAGATACAAAACATAGGATGTAAACTACATTTTATATCTGCTTCAGAAGAAATTAAAAAATTGCTTCTCTCTTTTCCACCGAGAATCAGCATTTGTGATGCTGGAAGAGATGAGAAACCTTGTTTGGCACAAACAATTTTGGATGTACAACGACTTTTTGGCCATAATAAGGTAATTTATATTCAAGAATAATTACAGACTTCACCGCCTGACCTTTCATAATTTTAGGAATTGCAAGTTTTAATATAGTTTTTCTTTTTTATGAAATTAGAGATGGTCTAAAAAACTGTGAAAGTTTTGAAATCTCTGAAATTCTTTTGAAATCTTTTTGAATCTTTGAAATCCATGGAAATCGTTTCAAATCTCATAAATCTCTATGACATACCTTTAAATGTCTTGAAAGCTTTTGAAATTTTTGTGAAATCTTTGAAATATTTTGCAATTTTTATCATTCTGAAATATTTTTAAAATGTTGAATCTATATAAACGTTCGCAAAATTTTAATTTTTCTTTTCAACAATTTATTTCTATAGTTTCATTCATAATTTATTGTTGACAAATAAAAACGATATATTCCCGGAATTATTAAATTATGAATTCAATAGGAATTTTTTCCAGTGGATTAACGAATACTATAAATTAAAACTATAAAATACCATCATAATAAACAAAACTAAATTTATTCGACAACAAATTATAATTGTAGAAATTTCAAGTTTTAATATAGTTTTTCTTTTTTATAACAATTAGAAATAGTCTAAATAACAGTAAAACCTTTTAAATCTCTGGAATTCTTTTGAAATATTTTTGAATCTTGGAAATCTTTGGAAATCCTTTGGAACCATTAAAATATTTTCAAATCTCTTGCAATCTCTTTAAATCTTTTGGAATCTCTAGAATTCTTTTCCAATTTTTGTGAAATCTTTTAAATATTTTGCGATTTTTATTATTGTCAAATATTAAAAAAAAAAATTAATCTACGTATAAACATAGTCATAAAATTTCAAGTTTCTATTTAAAAATTTAATATTTTAGAAAATAAATCATAATATTAAGAATTTCAAGTTTTATTATAGCTTTTCTTTTTTATAAAAATATAAGTGGCTTAAATAACGCTAAAAGCTCTGAAATCTCTAGAATTCTTTTTGAAATTTGGAAATCTTTGAAAATCTTTTGAAATATTTTGGAATCTTTGGATATCTTTTCAAATCTCTTGAAATCTTTTGAAATTTTTGTGAAATCTTTGAAATATTTTGCGAATTTTATTATTGTATAATATTTTAAAAATATTAAATCTATAATATATAAACGTTCGCAAAATTTTAAGTTTTCTTTAAAAAAATGTATTTTCATAGTTTCAATCATAATTTATTGTTGACAATTAAAAACGGGATATTCCCGGAATTATTAAATTATGAATTCAATAGGAATTTTCCCAATTGGATTAACGAATACTTTATAATAAATTAAAACTATAAAAGACCACAATAATAAACAAACTAAATTTATTCTACAACAAATTATAATTTTAGAAATTTCAAGTTTTAATATAGTTTTTCTTTTTTATAACATTAGAAATGGTCTAAATAACAGTAAAACCTTTGAAGTCTCTGGAATTCTTTTGAAATATTTTTGAATCATAGAAATCTTTGGAAATCTTTTGGAACCTTTAAAATATTTTCAAATCTCTTGCAATCTCTTGAAATCTTTTGGAATCTCTAGAATTCTTTTCCAATTTTTGTGAAATCTTTGAAATATTTTGCGATTTTTATTATTGTCAAATATTTTTAAAATTTTGAATCAATATATAAACATGTTCACAAAATTTCAAGTTTTTATTTAAAAATGTAATATTTCAGATAATAAATCATAATATTAAGAATTTCAAGTTTTATTTCAGTTTTTCTTTTTTATAAATATAGAAATGGCCTAAATAACGCTAAAAGCTCTGAAATCTCTAGAATTATTTTTGAAATTTGGAAATCTTTGGAAATCTTTTGAAATCTTTTGGAATCTTTGGATATCTTTTCAAATCTCTTGAAATCTTTTGAAATTTTTGTGAAATCTTTGAAATATTTTGCGAAGAATTTTCAATGAAAAACTTAATTTTCAAATCGAATATTTGAGTTTGCTGCTAGAATAATAGAATTTTTGACCCAAAAAGATGCATTTTTTAAGAAGCAGTTGAATTTTTCACCCGAAAATAAGAATTTTCAAGCAAAAAGTTAATTTTCTACCAAATAATTGGATTTGATAACAAAATAATACAATTTTCTACCCAAAGAAGATGAATTTTTAAAGAAACAGTTGAATTTTGAAACCAAAAATAAGAATTTGTAATCAAAAAGTCCATTTTCAACTAAATGGTTTGATTTTTGTCCAAATAGTAGAATTTTTAACCCAAAAATAAGAATTTTCAATCGAAAAGTTGATGTTCAAGCAAATATTTGAGTTTGCTGCCAAAATAATCGAATTTCCAACCCAAAAAGACGAATTTTTTAGGAAACAGTTGAATTTTCAACCCGAAAGTAAGAATTTTCAAACAAAAAGTTCGTTTACAATCAAATAATTAAAAAATTTTCAAAAAATAGAATTTTCAACCCAAAAAGACAAATGTTTTAAGAAACAGTTGAATTTTCAACCCGAAAATAAGAATTTTCAACAAAACGTTAATTTTCAAGCAAATAGTTGAATTTTCTGCCAAAATAATAGAATTTTCAACCCAAAAAGATTAATGTTTTAAGAAATAGTTGAATTTTCAATCCGAAAATAAGAATTCTTAACCAAAAAGTAAATTTTCAACCAAAGAGTTAGGTTTTTTTCAAAATAATAGATTTTTCAACCCAAAAAGATGAATTTTTTAAAAAGCAGTTGAATTTTCAATCAAAAAGTTAATTTTCAAGCAAGTAGTTGAATTTTCTACCAAAATAATAGAATTTTCAACTGAAAAGTAGAATTTTTTACAAAATAGTTCATTCTTCGCCCAAAAAATGCATTTTCAACAAAGTTATTCAAGTGTCAAGCAAGTACATAGTTGAATTTTCAACAAAACGCAATCAATTTTCGAACAAAAATGGAATAGTTCAATTTTCAATTCAAAAAATTAATTTTCTACCAAATAAATAAACGATTTTTCAACCAAGTAGTCGAATTTTCAACCTAAAAATATGAATTCCTATGTAAATTCGTAAAAACCTACGAAGGAGTGGATAGAAAAAGTAAAATAGAACCAAAACTTGAAAATATCAACAAAAAAAATCAAAATCAAGCCTTTGATTACTGATTCTTATTCTGCTCCGATCGCTAATATATCTGAAAATTATAAAAGAATCGCAAATTTTTTCTGTGAAATTCAAGATGATTTTTAAACATTACGTTATTTATCATATTTATAGCTGTTTATGAACTTATCAAGTCTTATTCGTTTTATTTGTACTGAACTTTAGTTACATAACCTCAAAACTGACTATTATGATAAATAAAGAGCCAAAGTTCCCTAAAATTAAATCTATAATTGAAAATATTACCAAATAATTTTTACGGATATCCACCTTTAGTTTGAGTCAACTTTTAAATGTTGCTGTTATTAACAAATGGAAAATTTGTAATTGGATCGCCATTGAGGTTAGATCATGAAAATTCACTTTATCGAGAAATTAAGATTTTCTGAAGAAATTAAAATATTACTTACTCCTGCCATTTATATAAAGGTGTCGAAATGCAGTAGACAATCTGCAAGCCATTTTTCAAGCCTTTTTTTTACATTAAAATATCCAAAAATTCTTCTGCCGAAATACTGCTGAAGAGATCGATCTCCCTCGTCTCCCCCCCACTCGTAATTCTAACCTCTTTAACTTACAAAATGTCATTCGGAAGTGAAAACTGTGAAATCAACATTTAAGTTTTTTTTGACTGAATATCGTCTACTAAGAATTTAGAAAACATATCGGAATATTGTCTACATTTTTTCACGAAAAAGGTAATAATTCTTTTAATTTTTAAAGCATTTTTTTTCATTTTTTATTTATTTTGCCATTTAAATGATCAATATTGTCTATTTTTTTCTTCATTTGAAAAAAAAAATTGAAAAAAACAAAGTATATTATTAAATGTATAAAAATCCAGTTAACAGGGACGTTAAAACTGAGGTTAAAGATGACTTGGAAATGGAATCAAATTTTATTGTTCGTTTTAATTCAAATCAATTGGATATGTGGATTAAGAAACTGTTTAATCGACAAAAATCATTATGAATGCAAATTATCGACCATGGTTCCTTACAGAAATATAGCTAATTATGAAGATTCACCAATTAATTATCCTGGTATGTATTATAAATTCAGTGATGGGTAAGTTACTTTTTAAAAGGAAAACTAGTTATAGAAAAAACTAGTAGTTATCGTTATGGTGTATACCAATTCAAAATGTAACATTTTCTCCGAATTTCTAGAACAAAAAGTAACTTTTGTTATATTTTTAGTTAGTTTTGTATTTTGGAAATATACTTATATCCGAATTTAATTTTTACAAAACTTTATTCATAACTTTCGAGTGATAATTGTTACATTTTTTAATGAAAATCGTAGGTTACTCATGACTAAGATAATATTTCTAAAACAAAAAATGTTTTTGAAAATTTTGACTTTCAGTGTGGACTTTCAGCTTTCATATTTTGGTCCTATTTTTAATTCAACTGTTTCTTAAAAAATTCATCTTTGAGTTGAAAATTCTATTATTTTGGCAGAACACTCAAATATTTGCTTAAAAATTAACTTTTTGATTGGAAATTCTTATTTTAGAGTTGAAAATTCAACTATTTCTTGAAAAATTCGTCTTTTTGGATTAAAAATTCTGTTATTTGGAAAAAAATTCAACTATTTGGCAGAAAATTAACTTTTTGATTGAAAATTCTTATTTTCGGGTGAAAAATTCAACTGTTTCTTAAAAAATCCTTTCTTTGGTTTAAAATTATATTTTTTAAACTAATAATTGAAATATTTCATTTATCGTTAAAAATTAATATTTTTTTAGTTGCAAATTCATTTCTTTCGATGAAAATTTAACTATTTTATGAATTTTTTTAAAATTTATTTTTGAATTCAAAAATTAAGTATCTCATTGAAGGTTCGTCTTTTTTGTTTAAATTTACCTGTTTTTTATTTAATATTAGAATATATATAAAAAAATTTTTTGTTAGTATATCAAATATTCATTTTTTTTTTGTTGAAAATTCATCTTTATTGGTTCAAAGTTACACTACTTTCTTGAAATTTTTTTTTTTTCAAGATTCATTACTTTAGATGACAATTCAACTATTCTATTGAAATTTCGCTTTTTTTGTCGGAAATTAATTTTTTTAACAGAAAATTTAACTATTCCATTTTTGGTTGAAAATGTTTTCTTTCTTAGTTCAAGATTTACTTTTTTGTTTGGAAACTGAACTACATTGTTGGAAATTCAATTTTTCATCTGAAAATTCAACTATTCCATTTTTGATTAAAAATTAATTTTTTTAGTGGAAAATTTAACAATTTTGTTGAAAATTCGTTTTCTTTTAGTGATAAATTTACCTTTTTTAGTCAGAACACGTATTTTGAATTTTTTTCAATAGCCAATAATTTTATGTTCGTAAAATTTAGAACTACGCAAGAAAAAGTGAGCAGGAATTAAAATATTAAATTTTTTCTCTTCAAAATGAATGTCTCACTCTTTTATTTTACAAATAATCTATAAACAATTTGTGTAGAAAAATCTATTTTTCATTTATTAAATTTAAACTTTCGCAGAACTGAAGGTTCTCGTGAAAAATTCAAAGAAAATTCCAGGTTTTCAAGATTTTCCAGGTCGTTTTTCCTGATTTTCAAGCCGTGTAGAGACCCTGATTTAATTTTTGGAAAAACCTAATACTTACAGTACCGGAAGACATTTTGTTGTTGCCATTGCGACTGTATTTGTGGCTATGGCAAGAGGAAGCAAGACATGTTTGTGGGATTTGCTACTTTGATTTGCGTGTTTGCTACTTGTGCTGGTCAGTTTTCCCTTCGATGGAATATAAATCGTCGACTGATGAGTGGATCCTAAATCAGTGAGTCTGTGCTCGTGATTATCCCATCTTCCATAGCAGAGGTCAATTCCGCCAAGAAAAGCGACTGATTGATCAACAATCACAATCTTTTCATGATGGGCCCAAAGAAAAACACCAACTCGAGCGTGATCTGGATGCCGTAATACTTTTATGTTCTCGGGACACTTTTCCACAAGTTTTTGCTTGCTGTAAAAACTATTTATTCCTAGGGCCAGTTCCACTTCTTTGTAGATCATCACGAAGACTTTCACACCAGCAATCTGAAAGAAATTGCAGTCAAGTTTTTAATTCGTTCAGTATTTCCATTGAGAGGCCTCGGACTCTTTTTAAAAATTCGAAATAGTGTCGACAGTGGCATACATTTTGACAAAATAGTAACAAAATTTAGGATTTATTGATGTAAAATTTTATTATTACATTTTAGTTACAGTAATTAATTTTCAACCAAGAAAAAGGGAATTTAAAAAAAAATAGATACATTTTTAACTAAACTGATGAAATCTTTAATAAAATAAATGGATTCTCAACAAAAAGTGTAATAGTTGATATTTTCGTCAACAAATATTTTAATTTTCAATTAAAAAAACTGTTAACTTAAACCAAAAAGTACGAATTTTTAACAAAAGTGTTGAATTTTCAATCAAGAAAAATTGTTTGATCAATAAAAAAAATATTATGCAAAATGTTGAGTTTTCGAATCAAAAACATGAAATTTTGAAAAAAAGTTGCATTTACAACTCAATTTTATAACAAAATAAAATAGCTACATTTTTATTTCAAAGAATTAATTTTTGCAACAAAAAAAGAAATGAGCATCTTTGAAAAAAAAATTAATTTGTAATCAAATAGTTTAATTTTCAACCCAAAAGATGAATTTTCTACCAAACAGACCAATTTTCAACAAAATAGGTGAATTTTCATATAAAAAAGATAAATTTGTAACAAAAAATAGAATAGTTTAATTTTAAGTTAGAGAAATAGGGTTTTAAATTAATAAAATAAACTTTCAATAAAATAATCAAATATCCGACCAAACAAATAAATTTTCAACCAAAAAATTAAATATGTATAAGAAAAAATTTCGAAGAAAAATGGAATAGTGAAATTTTTAGTTAAACAAATTAATTTTTAATTGAAAAAAATTATTTTCAACCGAAGAAATAAATATATATAATAAATAAATAATTTTGATCCAAAGAAATAAAATAAAGTGTACTAGTTGATATTTTCACCAAAAAATATTTTAATTTTCAATAAAAAGCTGTTATCTTAAACCAAAAAGTTAGAATTTCCAACAAATTTTATAAAAAAATGTTTATAACAAAATAGAATAGCTACATTTTTATTTAAAAAAATTAATTTTTACAAAAAAAAAACGAATTTTTAATCAAACTGGTTAAATGTTTGACAAAATAAATGAACTTTTTATTAAAATGATGCATCTTTAATAAAAAAAATTAATTTGTAATCAAATAGTTGAATTCTCAACCCAAAAGATGAATTTTCTACCAAAGACAAATTTTCATATAAAAAAGATCAATTTTCCAAAAAAAAAAAAGAACAGTTTAATTTTAAGTCAGAGAATTAGGGTTTTAACCAAATGAAATAAACTTTCAAAAAATATTCAAGTCTCCAACTAAACAGATGAATTTTCTACCAAAAAATTAAATAATTATAAAAAAAAATTTCGAAGAAAAATGGAATAGTAAAATTTCTAGTTAAACAAATTAAGTACAAATCTACAAAAAAGAGCGGCATGAGCAGGAATTAACCAAAAAGGGCGACAGGGGCAAGAATCTACAAACAGGAATTAGTAAAAATCTCCAAAAAGAGCGAAATGAGCAGGAATCACCCAAAGAGGGTGACAGGGTCAAGAATCTACAAACAGGTTTTAGTAAAAATCTACAAAAAAGAGCAGCATGAGCAGAAATCTGCAAAAAGGGTGCGAAAAATGGTGTCAGCAGCGACAATCTGGAAAAAAGACCGACAGGAGCTGGTATATACAAAAAACGGCAACACGAGCAGGAATATCGAAATAAGCTGTAGGAGCAGGAATTTAGAAAAGGCGAGATCAGGAAGAATCTATAAAAAATAGCGACGAAACATAGCATAGAAAAAGGCGACAAGAGCAAGAATCTACAGAAAGGTATTAGTAAAAATCAACAAAAAAGAGCAGCATGAGCAGAAATCTGCAAACAAAGGGCGTGAAAAAGGGTGTCAGCAGCGACAATCTGGAAAAAGAACGACAGGAGCCGATATCTACAAAAAAGGGCACCAGGAGCAGGAATCTCAAAACGAGCTGTAGGAGCAGGAATTTAGAAAAGACGATATCAAGAAGAATCTGTAAAAAAGAGCAACGGAACATAACATGGAAAAAGGCGACAAGAGCAAGCATCTACAGGAAGGTAATAGTAAAAATCTACAAGAAAGGGCGTAATGAGCAGGAATCACCCTAAAAAGGCGACAAGAATAAGAATATACAAAAAGGTATTAGTAAAAATCTACACAAAAGAGCGGAGTGAGCAGGAATCGCCCACAAATGGCAACAGAAGTTAGAATCTACAAAAGGTATTAGTGAAAAATCTACAAAAAAGAGCGGCAGGAGAAGGAATTAACCAAAAAGGGCGACAGGAGTAAGAATCTTCAAAAAGGCATTAGTAAGAATCTACAAAAAAGAGCGGCATGAGCAAGAAATCTGCAAAAAGGGCGCGAAAAAGGGTGTCAGCAGCGACAATCTGGGAGAAAAAGCGACAGGAGCTGGTATATACAAGAAGGGCAACAGGAGCAGGAATCTCAAAATGAGCTGTAGAAACAGGAATTTAGAAAAGGTGATATCAGGAAGCATCTATAAAGAAGAGCGACGAAACATAGCATGGAAAAAGGCGACAAAAGAAAGAACCTACAGAAAAGTGTTAGTAAAAATCTACAAGAAGAGCGGCATGTGCAGGAATCACTCAAAAAGGGATACAGGAGTAAGAATCTACAAAAAGGTATTGATGAAAATCAACAAAAAAGAGCGGCATGAGCAGGAATTAACCAACAAGGGCGACAAGAGTAAGAATCTACAAAAGGGTATAAGTAAAAATCTAAAAAAATGAGCGGAATGAGCAGAAATCTGCGAAAAAGGGCGCGAAAAGGGGTGTCAGCAGTGACAATCGGCGAAGAAGAGAGACAGGATCTGGTATATACAAAAAAGGGCAACAGGAGAAGGAATCTCAAAGTGAGCTGTAAAAGCAGGAATTTAGAAAAGGCGATATCAGGAAGAATCTATAAAAAAAATAGCGACGGAACATAGCATGGAAAAAGGCGACAAGAGCAAAAATCTACAAAGAAGTATTAAAAAAATCTACAAAATAGAGCGGCATGAGCAGGAGACACCCAAAAAGGGCGACGGGAGTAAGAATTCACAAAAAGGTATCAGTAAAAATCTACAAAAGAGCGGCATGAGCAGGAGTCAACCATAAAGGGCGACAGGTGCAATAACCTACAGAAAGATATGAGTAAAAATCTACAATATAGATCAGCATGAGCAGGAATTAACCAAAAAGGACGAAAAAAGTAAGAATCTACAAAAAGGTATTAGTAAAAATCTACAAAAAAGAGCGGCATGAGCAGAAATTATCCAAAAAGTGTGACAAGAGTGAGAATATGCAAAAAGGTATTGATAAAAATCTACAAAAAAGAGCGGCATGACCAGGAATCACACAAAAAGGGCGACAGAAATAAGAATCTACAAAAAGGTATTAGTAAAAATCTACAAAAAAGAGCGGCAGGAGCAGGAATCGCCCAAAAGGGCAACAGGAGCAAGAATCTACGAAAAGGTATTGGAAAAAATCTACAAGTAAGAGCGGCATGAGCAGAAATTAACCAGAAAGAGCGACAAGAGTAAGAATCTACAAAAAGGTATTAGTAAAAATCTACAAAAAAAGCGGCATTAGCAGGAATTGCCCGAAAAGGGCGACAGGGGTAAGAATCTACGAAAAGGTATTGGCAAAAATCTACAATAAAGAGCAGGATGAGCAGGAATTAACCAGGAAGGGCGACAAGAGTAAGAATCTACAAAAGGGTATAAGGAAAAATCTACAAAAATGAGCGGCATGAGCAGAAATCCGCGAAAAAGGGCGTGAAAAAGGGCGACAAGAGCTGGTATATACAAAAAAGGGCAACAGGAGCAGGAATTTCAAAATGAGCGGTATTAACTGGCATTTAGAAAATGCGATATCAGGAAATCTATTAAAAAAAGAGCGACGTAACATAGCATGGAAAAAGGCGACAAGAGCAAGAATCTACGAAAAGGTATTGGAAAAAATCTACAAGAAAGAGCGGCATGCGCAGAAATTAACCAGAAAGAGCGACCAGAGTAAGAATCTACAAAAAGGTATTAGTAGAAATCTACAAAAAAGAGCGGCATTAGCAGGAATCGCCCAAAAAAGGCGACAGGGGTAAGAATCTACGAAAAGGTATTGGCAAAAATCTACAATAAAGAGCGGTATGAGCAGGAATTAACCAGGAAGATCGACCAGAGTAAGAATCTACAAAAGGGTATAAGGAAAAATCTACAAAAATGAGCGGCATGAGCAGAAATCCGCGAAAAAGGGTAGGCGACAGAGTGGAGCGAAAGGTTGACTGGGAGGGGGCTTTAGTGTGAGAATGGCACGGGAAGGGGGCCTTTACAGGGGGAAAGAGTTTTGAAAGAAAATCGAAGGATAAGATAATGAATAAGGAGGGGGAGCTTCTAAGGGTCCCATGGAGGATAGAGGCTGGGCGATGGGGAATGGTATAGCAACTAGGGACAAAAGGGGGAGAATACACATATGTGAGTAAAGTGGGGGTCTCGGTGATCGACTATGTATTCATGAATATGCCAGGGTTGGAGGGGACAGAGAGATTCGCAGAAAAAGTGATGGTAGAATGAGGCCATCAGCTATTAGGGTTGTGGATAAGAGGGGAGAAGGGCAGAAGGCAATGTGGGGATGAAGTATCGCCGCCGAAGAGGGTGAGCTGGACGAGGGGTGCAATAGAGAATTATAAGGAGCAGTTAGGAAAGATACGCTTTGAAGTGGAATACGTGAAAGAGATATGAGAAGACTCAAAAGAGAAAGTGAATGAGAGCATGCAAAAGAAGGCATTTAGAAAGAAGAGGAAAGGAATTGTAAAGCCGTGGTGGGATGGTGAATGTAAAAAGAAAAAAAGGAAGGTGAAGAGAAAGTACAAGAAGTGGAAGCAGGAAACGACATAAAGGGAAGAGTAAATATAAATAAGAAAGGGGTTTGGATTGATGTGTATGCAGAAAGAGCAGAAAAGGGGAAAGATCTGGAAGAGTCGTAGTCAAGTGTTTCATATTAGAGCTCAGATTCAAGGTAGAGAAATGATGGGAGTAGAAAAAGGAGGAAGGCAGTCGTGAAGGAGTTGAATGACGAGGCGATAGAGGAGCAGATATGAAAGTTAAGAACGTCAATGTTAGTCAAGAAAGTGTGGAGGGTGGAAGGATTCCCAGAAGGGTAGAGAGAGGGGTTAATCGTGCCACTGAATAGAAAAGGAGATGAGGATAGGAAGGAAAATTATGGAAGGATCACGTGAATGAATACGGCGTACAAAGTATACGCATTGGAGTTGTCGGAGAGGCTGCGGAAGGATTTCGAGGGGAAAGGAATATTGCCGGAGACTTAGGTGGGCTTCAAGGCTGATATGAGCACTATCGACAATACCCACGTTATGCAGCACGTAGTGGATAGAGAATCAGCGAAGAAGAGGAGGATAGAGGTGGTTTTGGGAGGTGATGGAGGAGAGGGAAGTAAAGAGAGGCCTGATCTAGAGGGTAAGGGAGATATATGAAGAAACGAAAGATGATGTAAGTGGAGGGGTGGGAATTCCGAAAGGTTTCTGGATGAATAGGGGTCATGGCAAGGGTGTCCACTTAGCCTAACGCTTTTTGCGATTTTAATGGATGATATGAATAGTAAGCTAGAGACCGAAGTGATATGAGGAGTGAGAGTAGAAGGGGTTAGAATTTGGCCATTTGCGTATGCAGATGATATAGCATTGCAGCCAGGAAGCGTGGAGGCCTAAAAGAGATGATGAAGAGGTTGATGAATACCTGGATAAGAATATGCTAGAGCTGGTTGCGGAAAAATGGATGGTCACATGAATGTTCAAAATTCAATTTTTTTGTGAAAAATTCGTTTTGTTTTTGTTAATGCATCTATTGTGGTTTGAAAATGCAATGTGTTGAGATTATAATCTTAGAAGTTCAAAGCTTTTCAAATTGAATTCCCTGCTATTTCCTTCTTTCTGTGAATTACCCAATTTCGAAAATGATTTTTTCTCACATAAGCTTCAGGTCCATGAAAGATAATGCAACAATTGAAGATACTTTAATTAGCGATGTATTTTTTCTTCCGAATTATCAGTCTATCAAGGTAAAATAAACCAGTGAGGAATTAACCACCACAAGATTGAATACATTATTTATTGTAGAGAGATAAGAGGCTCACAATCAATGCTATTGAAGATAAAGAATGTGAGTATTTAAGAATAGTTTTACACATAAAACATCATAATAATCATCAGTTACACAGTTATCAAAATTGTGGTTATTTTTTGCCTGTATTTTGGAAATATGAGGATTATTTATAACCTCATTTTCACCATGGTCGTTATTTTGAATACCATCGGTGAGTAGAATGAATTATTATAATTTTGTTGCTACTTAACAATTATCACAGAGTGTCACCTATTTCGCCTATTTTGTAAATTTGTCGCCTTCTTACCTTTTTCTCAGTTAAAAAACTAAAATTTCATTCAAAATTGCAATTTACAGTACCTTGGAGTTTATTCGCGTGAGTTGAAATGATCTACAATTTTTTTTAAACCGGGAGAAAGCCGGAAAATGGCAGTGAATATATTTACTGGTAGGAATTTTTTTTTATGTTATAATTTAATTAGAAGCACTTTTATAAGTAGGACTCAAATTGGACTGTATTGCAGCTTTAAACCATTTTCTTAATGTCCTCAAAGTCTTTCTTAGCTATTTTGCGACAAAGAGTTCATGATATACCAACGTAATTGAAAATAAATTCAATCCTGTTCCTTCTTGCAGCGTTAAGTTCAAAGTTCGACTGTTTACGTAATGGCGCTTCTATTCCACCTGTTCTCCGTCGTAAACCATCTTATTTCTCAGACAGACATTCTCCAGAAGGAACTCTTTCTCCTGCCGAGCCTTCTCTTCGTGCTAGGTCCAGGTCTCCTTCTGCCAGGCTTCCTCCTTCCCTCGTACTCAGATATGAACTTGAAGCCCTTATTTTATTCGGCTCATTTCCGACAGGAGTCCGCACTGGGTAATCGAAATTCGAAAATACTCTTTTCCCGGAGGTAAAACACTTGAAATCAGAGGAAAAAGTGGTTCATATATGCCTATGCCAATCCAAGAGCGAATTGTTTTAACAACATCCACTGGTGACGTCTTCTTTATTCAAAATCTAATATGAACTGAAATCATGAATGTATTTCGAAAAATGTCTGAAATCATCCATTTGTTATAAAAAATATCGTATGGGCTAAGGGGGGAGGCACTTTTTCTCCCCCTGGGTGCATAATATACTATTTTCTATATAAATGTATTTGAAAAATAGTTTTCATTCTTTAGAAACTATTTGGTTAAATTATAAAATGATAATTATTATTATTCATTACGAAGATATTATAAAAATAAAGTTTTGTCCCATGCATTTGGTCCACTATTATATCCTTCAACACTCAACGAAGTGAAGTTAGCTGATGGTTGAAGTGAAAATATCTAATACCAAAGATATTATAAACCTAGATGCGGCACCTCACTAGCAAGCCTATAATAAGTTCCAAGAACTAAAAGAATATTATCAGTTAAAAAGAGATGGAGATATATCTGTCTCATTTTAACCAATGACATTGTCTTAGTTCTTGGAACTTATTATAGGTTCGCTAGTGAGTTTCCGCATCTAGGTTTATAATTAGAATTCTTAAATTCTCGAGAATTTAAGTTCGTATTATATAACGGAGAATATGACAGAATTTAGGAGAATTCAAGAGAATATAAGAGAATTTATGAATTTTAACAATATTTTTATTGTTTACGTTATTTACATAGTTACAGTTAAGTTATTTACTTATATAAATATATTTATAAATTAATAGAAATACATAGAAGAAGTTTGACTATTGAAATATTAAAATTTTTGGTTGCAAACTATCTAAATTTGAATTTACCGCCAATTTATCAAAAATTGAGTTGAAATTTGATGTTATGTTAACTTTGGAACGTTCTCGTAAATTCTATCTGAGCATACATATATACTTGACTGGGTGCTTAGTTTATACTTAAAATATGTTTTTTATGATTTTCACATTACAAAATCGTTCTTGGTTAACGAAAAAAGTTAATTTTAATAGAATAAATTCTTAAATTCTCAAAAACTCTCAGAGAATTTATTTGTCGGTTATATTCTTGGTAATATTATCGTTCTCGTTACCGTTCTCGAAGTAATACAACCGACTCAGAACTCTAGTTACCAAAGATATCATAGGCCTAGATGCGGCACCTCACTAGCGAACCTATAATAAGTTCCAAGAAGTAAAAGAATACTATTGGTTAAAAAGAGATAGAGATATCTACATTTCCTTTTAACTAATAGCATTATTTTTAGTTCTTGGAACTTATTATAGGTTCGCTAGCGAGGTGCCGCATCTAGGTTTATAATATCTTTGGCGTTACAGACCATCCCTGAATCTCACAGACCATCAGGGTTGCACGGTTACGCGTAACTCGAACTTTTATACGTATAATACGTATTATACGTAAGAAATGTGATAAACGTAAATTAATTTTAAGAGAATATTAAAAAATGATTCATCAAATTTCGAAGAATAATGTAGAAAATTTTAAAGCAAAATTTTTCAATTCTGCACGTTTACAACATTTTACAAAAATATTCGTGTTAGTTAAAGAATTATCAAGAAGTTTTCCAAAGATTTCATAACATTTAAAACAAAATGACGATTTCATAAAATTGAAAAAAAAACGATTTCTAAAGATTTCCAAGAAAAAATGTAGAAACTTTTTAAGAATGAGAGGTTTCAATCTGGAAGATTTTCTGGTAAAATGTTTTTATTTTGCAGGATATAAAATGATTTTGTAAAATTTCGAAAAATAATGTAGAAAATTTTTCAATTTTGCAAGATTACCAAATTTTAGAAAAAATTCGTGTTAGTCATGGAAATTTCAAGAGGTTTTGCAAACATTTTATAAAATTTAAAACAAAATCGATTTTTAAAGATTCCGAAGAAAACATTTTCTAAAGATTTATAAGAAATTTAAAATGTTTTTTTTTTCATTTTCAAACATTATTTTAAGATTATATTCCAAAAGATATCCAAAATTATGTTTAAGAATCTGAAGATTGTTGGAAAATTGTTTTTATTTTGCAGGATTTTTAATGATTTCCTAAAATTTCGAAAAAGAAAGTAGAAGATTTTTTGCGCGATTACCAAATTTAAAAAAATCGAGTTATTCAAGAAATATAAAGAAGTTTTGAAAAGGTTGAAGAATAATTAAGAAAAGATTTCAAACAATTTAAAACGATTTCAAAAAATTTGAAACGAAATGTAGATCATGAAAATTTTGAAAAAAGTAGGGTTTTATGAATTTTAAAAGATTTTAAGAGAATAACAAAGTTATGTTAAGATTCCTGGCAACATTTAAATGATTTTATATTTTTATACATTGATTTCAAGATAAAATTGAACAAGATTTCGAAACATTTCAAAATATTTCCAAAATTGCCGAAAAAGAATCTGTAAGATCATAAAGCTATTTTTTTTAATTCAATAAAAAATTCGAATCAGTTTAAAAGATATTTAAAAATTTTGAAAAAATTCCAAGAATAATTTAAAACTAGACAGGATTTTAAGAAATGTAAAAACAAAATGTGGCATTTTGAAGATTTCGAAAAAAAAAATTTCCAAGAGTTTTGACAGGTTTCAAGGTAATAAAAAAGTGTTCTTTTAAAGATTCTTGGGAATACTGAAATTAATCTTATTTTTAAGAATTTACTTTAGGATAAAATTGAACAACATTATTAAAAATTTCAAAAGATTCCCAAAATATTCAGAAAAGTTTCTGGAAGATTTTAAGGCAATTTTTTCATTTTGCAGAATTTTGAAAAAATATTTATGAAAATTTCTACTCATTTAAAAAGATATTGAGAAGTTTTGAAAAAATTTCAAAAATAATTTAAAACCTGGAACGATTTCAAAAAATTTAAAACAAAATGTAGATTTTGGAAGATTTTGAAAAAAATATATACATATAAATTTTAAACTTAAATTTATCATAATCAATCATCGTGAAAGCATTAAATTTATTATTGAAAATAAAAATGGTACATTATTTTGCAATATCTGAATAAGCCGTACCAGATCGAGGTACAGAAATAAATATAATATATACATTAGACATAATAGTGTTGAACCTAATGTAGAAAGTTCAGATTTTGGACAAAAACGAGTGCGAAGCACGAGGTACGTGATAAGAATGTGTTTGTTAAAGCCGCAGGAGCTTTAATAAAGAAGAATTCACAATCATCAAAATACAGTCGTTAACGCTTTCACCTTTAATTTTAAAAGGTCTGTGCATAAATGTGTAGAAAATACAAAGACCGAGCGCGTGGCGCGAGGTTAATACATTATCGAGCGCGAAGCGCGAGAATAAACAGTCACGCGCTTAAACTTGCGAGCGAAGCGAGGCGCGCAATGAGAATGTGCCCGCACGGCGGGCATATTTTTTCAGAAATTCGTCTTTATGATTTGAAAACTCAACATTCTGGATAAGACGTTTTTTCTTCATTGATTGAAAAATCTTTCTTGAATGGAAATTCAACTCTTCTCTTGAAAATTCTTATTTTTTGGCTTAATTTAACAGTTTGTCATTAAAAATTAAAATATATTTCGATATTGATCATCAATTTTTGTCAGTTTTATTGTGTACACAAATGTCACATTCTTGGTCACTCTTCAACTGAAACTCAATTTGTAATGATGTGTGTGAATTTGGCAACATTCCTTTCTTCGAGTTTTTTAAATTATGTTTCGCCAGAATAAATTCTTCAATAATAAAAAAACAATTAACTGACATCGTTAAAAAGTTTACGTTCAACTCCAGCCAGTGATTCGTTCCAAATCAATTGATTTTAATCATTTTAATTGAAATAAATTGCTGACCAATTGAGTTTAGGAACTATAAAACCTAATACTTTTCCACACTTTTAATTTGAATAAGCTCTCAAGTTCTCCGACTTTTCTCAATATGCATACTTTAATTATAGATATGACATTTTTTATGAGGATCGGAATTGACAATAATGATCTTGATGGCAATAATAAACTTTTAGGTTAGAATGGTTAAAACTGAAATCACATACAATTATAAATTGTTTCAATAAAATTTCTATTCTATTTTGAGCAATGTAATAGAAGGACAATGTTGGTTATTGCACTTTCTATATTCGTGTATAATAAAGTGAATAAGTAAATAAATAAACTAAAAATACCTGAATTTCGTGTGCAACCTGCAATCCTTCATTTTGTATCGAAGATAATCCTTCGTTTTCCATTATTTCATTAATTTATTATTTTCCTTGCTTATGAATAGTGAACGAACTCTAATTAATGGTGCTCTCCCCGGAATTTGTAAACATTTTAGGTTTTCATCATATTATTCATGATTATGGCAACTCAGCTCACAACAGCTGATAGCACACATGAAAAATGACGTTGACAGGTTGACTGACGTTCAGACGTCAGGGCTGGGAACGTATAATCAGGGTTAGTAAGTCACGCCAGTGATGGCCCTTTCACACGATTACAGATCCGCCAGTTGCGGACTTGCGCAAATCATCAATAGTGAAAATAGAGATTTTTCCGTCAGCGGAAAAATCTCCGAATACATATCAAAGATGGCATCCTTAATTTACGTTGGCTCGGGCCTCAGCTCAGATAGAATATAATATAACCTCACTTTTTTTAATTATGCTTATGTGTACCTTATGACCTGAAATCTGTAGCACTGTTCCTGAGCATTAAATTTTTCTTCTAAAATTATGCTAAATAAAAATAAATCAAGGATAGCCAATATCCCACGAAAAGATATAAATTTAAAGCGTATAAAAGTAAAAGGGAATATGTGTGTCAATAAAGAATAAATATTATATTATTTTCTTTCACAATTTATACAATCTTCATTATTTGTAATTCTCTTCGTATAAAGAGTATGTACTATCATTTTTGTGAATTAAACTTCAGAACTCGAGACTCGGAAAAGTCCACTATTTATCAATTAATTTGTATTGCAGGTTTATATGTAACTTGTGTCGAAGGTATTATATTTATACATTAAAATTTAATATTCATTCTTACAAATGATTTTTGAAATTACATAAATATTTTGAATTCTTGACTTATAAATTCTAACTGATATTATTATTGTATTGATATGATTGATATCACTGATGATTTACTAACTTCTGTTTATAATCGCTAGTTCTACAGGCATGTCTGCAAAGGATATAACACTCGAGATGGCAATTCAAAAAATATATAACAATAGTTATCAAAGCGCGCGAAGAATCACTTATAGATTAGAATACCATGTTGTCGTACTTATACTCATGTTCCACATGCTCGAAAACGTTGCGGATCATGAAGTACAATTAACATGTATATTATTTTTTTTTGAATAATTTGTTCAGGAAAGTGATAAATATTGACGAATAATCAATTAATTGCTCAATATTAGTTGTTTCTGTAAGCCAATTGGGTATTTTTAGAATAACGAATTCAAAAATCCCGCCCACATAGTCACCTGATCAAATATAAAATACATTTGTAGAAAACTAAGGACGTAATATACGTAGTAATACGGAGTTTTTGCATATCTTTTCGTAGCATACGGTAAACTCTAACGTTACGTGACTCTAAAACCGTATTAGCAGATAGCGTAGGTACGTAAGTTGAGTTTTTGCGCCCCGTACGGCCGTACGCTACGTTTCACAAACAAAGCGGAGTCTTTCTTTCGACATGCTTGTTTTTTGTCCGACCGACGTCCGACATAAATCGTCGTTTAAAGCAGAGATTTCCGAAATTTTGGTCGACCGACGTCCGACATCAACAATTTCACACACTTTTGTAAAATCACACAATGAGTTGTGTGAAATTTACCATGATGCAATATGTAATTTTCCGAAACATTTTAATTTTACACAATTCTTTTTTTACAGTGTGTATTACATTTTCATTTTCTTGCAGCAATTTTTTAATAAATAATTTAATACAAATTAATCATTATTGATCCTAGGTTAGAAGTAAACTGCACCAATCAATTCTATGAAAAATTAACTGTTTTTTTTTAATTTTCAAATGTATAACTTTCATGGTTGCAGGATTATGAATAAAAGCATTGCTATTCTTTCGCAACGATAAAAATCAAATAATTTCAGAATTTAATGAATTCATCTTTTGAATGAGGAATGCTTTCGAAGTTAAACAAAATCGAATTTAACCGATAAAGATTATATCATTTCTAAGTAAAAGCCTTCAATGTTAAATGATTTTTAATTGAAACCTTCAAAATTAGGAAATTTTATTTTAAATTAGAAGTAATCATTTTAAGTGGAAAACGTTGCAATTGGAATAATTTTTAGAATAAAAACTTAAATTAGAATTTTTAATTAAAATTACAATTCAAATGCATACAATAAGTCTTCGCTCATTAAAGTATGTAATTATTTTCACGTTCTCATCATTTATTATTGAGAAAGTATTATAATAGGCCGTAATTTCACAGCTCAGTTTTTGAACGGATCTCCACGTTCTGAGACCCTCTGAAGCCGAAAATCAGGGTTTGACGACGGCGTCTGTCCGTCTGTCTGTATGTGTGTCCGTAAACATTATAACTCGAAAAAATGAACGGATCCAATCGTCAAGCTTTGGCACACTTTTTGGAATCCTAAAAGAAAGAGCGAGTTCGTTAACCACGACAGATACGTGAAGAAAGTTTGAAAGAATAATAGAAGCTTTTTAAAATATCTACAATTTTTCTCTCAATCATTTTTTTTATAAGACTTGATGTTTTGATTTTATTTATCGAAAATACCATGCAAAAAATCCTACAACATTTCTTCGAAGCATTTGTTCTTAAGATTTGTCATTTCGGTTTTATTTATCGAAAATACTATTAAAAAAATAGAAAAATCAAATTTTCGGCAGAACCACTTGAGATACAGAAAAAACTTGTATGGGTGAATTGCAGCCTTTAAAAAGTCCTTAAAAAATTCTTGAACTATTTTTAAAAAATTTTTGTCATTTTGCTTTCATTTATTGAAAAAACTATGAAAAAATTCCAATTTGAAACCAAACAACGCAACATACAGGAAATTTTGAGCAAAATGACGCGAAATACGGGGAAAAGTTTGTGGAGAAATTTCAGCTTCTAGAAATTCCTACAACATTTCTTTTAAACATTTTTCGACAGAACTCATCGTTTTTAATTTATTTATCGAAATGGATGTGCATAAGCAAACATCGAAAATTCTAATATTACGCCAAAAGACGCAAGGCACGTTAAAAGTCTAAAAGAAAACTTGTAGGAGTATTTGTTTTATTCATCAAAAACGTTATGAAAAAAAATTCTATTTTTAGCATAACAACGCGAGATAGAGAAGGAAGTCCAAAGAAAGGATTGTAGCTTTTTATTAAAATTAAGTCATTAAACATTATTCACTTTCAAATTTCACATCACGTTTTATAAAATTCACTCATTGTAATCTAAATTGCAATAGCAATATATTTAACAATTGTATGAATGTAAACTGTCCATGTATAAATCCACACAGTAGATTACACAAATTTTTTTCAATTTCCATCACTAATTGAACAATATATTTCAAAAACATTTTTCTTTGTTTTCAAAAAACGCGATAAATATTGTTTAAAATCACAATAACCGTATTAAGTTACAAATGTTTTATTTGAAAAATTCATATTAAGGCCATGTAACGAGTATACCAGCTGATCAAATCAATCATGAGATAAATATTTTTTCACCCATATTCAAAAATAAAAGTTAAAATAACGCGGAAATTTTTTCGGAAAATATTAATAAATATTAAAGGACCATTCGTGACAAGGCACAGAGTTGGTATAAGAAAAAAGTTTATTTATGAAAATCATAAATATCGACCGATGCATTTAAGTTCCACGGCAGAAGTTTGACTTCCATCTTTCTCTGTTGGTAAAGAAGAAGTTCGCTGTTGGTAACTTTTTTCTTTTTTTTTTATTAGGCTGCAGGTGGCGCCAGGTTGATCGATTTGATTTCAAAATTATCAGAAGATACAGTTTTGATAATTTCAATCAAAGTAATGGAAAACATGGCAGATACCACAATTTCATACAAATGTTGCGATTTGAATGAAACTCGGTTTCATCAGGCTTTTGCGGTTACTGAATTCGGATATAACCTCAAAATAAAAAAATCCAAACATGCAATATGGATTTGCATGCAATCCATAAAACTTAGAGTTGCGTAAGATTTTTGAGGTCATAAAATTCAAATCTAACCTCAAAATGCAAGAGAAACAAAAGAAACCATGTTATTTTTGATGACTTCATGCATCTCACTATGAAAATGTACAATAAAATTCCATCTCTTGTAAATGACAATCATGCAATCTGCTTTACCCACAGACCCGTGGAGGTACGAAGTTGTTTGCGTGCTGCGTTAGTGCTGCTCTGAGACAGCGGATACGTATGCTAGACTAACTTCTTTGTAATTAGTAATAACAAAAAAAATCACAATCATAAATATTTTGGACCAAAGCCGCCTTCCTTTGAGCCTTCTAATTAGCGTGCTAAAATTTCAAAACGATATCTCATTCCGAGTGGACGTAAGTTTACAATGAAAGGTATCGATATAGCTTCCAGTTTTATTTTAGTCGGAAATTTTTTTTTCCAAAATTTCCACCGAAAAAGAGCAGAGCCGGCAACCCGAGGACGCGTTCGGTGGCTTTGTCATAGGCCCTTCAGTTCTATTCCAAAGGAATAGAAACCGAAACCGATTGGGGGCTCGTCCGGGAAAACGGAGGTCACAACGTTTTGCCTATTTTTTTTTTTTTTAATCCATTGTAGATGGACTTTTATTACATTTGGCGCAAAAACGTTCGGAGGTGACAACGCTCACCCTTTATCGGCAATATCGCCTACCTAGTTCGAGTATATATCACTGGCGCTAGTGTCGCCATACTATCAGATACACATTGTTCGTAGTCACCTCCATCTTATATAAATCCAATCACAGGTAAATTTCACACCTTCCCACCTCCGTGATTTGGCAACACTGCATTTACTTTCAATGTATCGCTAGGTGCCTTTCGCCGGCCGACATTTGAAAACTGTCAAATAGTAATATTCAATCGTGAATGTAAAAGTTTGAAAATGGTTTAATTTTTGTAAAAATGAGTAACTGTATGTTTTTGGGGCCGCTGAATTAGAATTTGAAATCAGAATTCCAAAATTCAAAATGGCTGATACCAAAATTTGCAAATCTTTGAATTTTTATGAAAATCAGTATTTGTAAGTTTTTGAGGTCACTGAATCTAGATTTGGTATCAGACTTCAAAAATTCAAAATGGAGGATCTAATATCGCAGATAAAAAAAAAATTTAATGGTTGAAATTTCATGAAAATTAGTATTTATACGTTTTTAGGGTTGCTGAATATCAATTTCGCACTAAGATTTTAAAATTTCAAAATTCTAGAGATTTTTTGGTGCCGCTGAATCCAAGTGTGAAAGTAAATTTTGTTCTTTTTGAGACCTAATTTTCTTGACTGAATATGTAACTGCTTGGTTAAAAATTATTCCGTTTTGGTTGAAGATTCAACTGTTTTTTTTTTCTCGAAATTTGTCGTTTTTTAGTTGAATTCAATTGTTTTAAAATTAAAATCTTTTTGGGTTGAAATACTATCTATTACATATTTTATTAAGAATGTATTTTTTTGTAGAAAAATGAACTACTTGGTTTAAAGTTGAACTAAATTGTAAAAAATGAATTTTTTTATCCATTACATATTTAATTAAAAATTAATTTTTTTATAGGAAAACCAACTACTTGGTTTAAAGTTGAACTACATTATAAAAAATGAATTTTTCGTTGAAAATACATAGTTTCAATTCAAAATCAACCTATTTGGTCATAAATGAACTCTTCTTTAGAAAATTCGTATTAATGACTCGAAAATTCGAAAATTTTGTAGAAAAGTGGACTAACAGGTTAAGAATTTATAGTTTGTTGAAAATTCGTATTTTTGGTTGATAATCAAAATATTTAATTGAAAATGTAATTATTTTGTCAGAACTTCGTTTATTGTATGTTAAAAATTCAACTATTTCGTCGTAAATGTACTATTTTGTTAAAAATTAATATTTTTGGTTTCCACTTAAACTATTCATCTGAAAATGTAACTGTTTTGTTGGAAATTCTCTTTTTTTAAATTAATTTTTTTATCTGAAAAGTTAATTATTCCACTTTTGGTTGAAAGTGTATCCCCCACAAGTTGATGATTAAACTTTTTGGTCGTACATTAACTACTTATTTTTTTAATTCGTCCTTTTGGTAATAACTTTATTCTTGTTTGTTAGAAAATCATCATTTTCTTTCAGGATGTAACTATTTTGTCAAAAAATCGTCATTTTTCATTAGATGAAACTGGTTGATAATTTGCTTTTTTTGTTGAAAATTTGTTCTTTTAACTGAAAATTTAATTATTCTATTTTTATTTAAATTTATCTTCTTTAGTTAAAAATGCAACTATTTGGTTGTAAATTAACTTTTTCGTTGCAAATTAATATTTTTGGTTCAAAATTAAACTAATTATTTCAAACTATTTTTTTTAGAAATTCTTTGGTTTTTGTGAAAAAATAATCTTTTTATCTGAAAAGTTAAATTTCACTTTTGTTTGAAAATGTATCGCTTATAAGTTAAAAATTCAACTATTTAGTTATAAATCAACTTTTTTCCTAAAAAGTCATGTTTTTTGTTGAAAATTAGACTATTTACTTTAAAATTTAACTATTTTGTTGGAAATTCTTTTTTTTTATACAACCTTTTGATCTGAAAAGTTAATTATTCCACTTTTGTTTGAAAATTTATCGCCTGTAAGTTAAAAATTCAACTATTTGATAGTAAATTAACTTTTTTCTTGAAAATTCATATTTTTGTCAAAATTAAACTAATTATTTCAAAATATTTTTTAGAAATTCTTTGGTTTTTGTGAAAAAATAATTTTTTTATCTGAAAAGTTACATTGCACTTTTCTTTGAAAATGTATCGCTTATAAGTTGAAAATTCAACTATTTAGTCGTAAATTAACTTTTTTCATAAAAAGTCATATTTTTTGTTGAAAATTAAACTATTTATTTTAAAATTTAACTATTTTGTTGGAAATTATTTTTTTTAATTAACCTTTTTATCTGAAAAGTTAATTATTCCACTTTGGTTTGAAAATGTATCGCCTATAAGTTAAAAATTGAACTATTTGGTAGGAAATTAATGTATTTTCTGGAAAATTCGTCCTCTGTGTTTTAACATTAATCTTGTTTGTTAAAAATTCATCATTTCCTTCGACGATTCTACTATTTTGTCAAACGTTCGTCATTTTTCATTGCAACTGCTTGATAATTCTTCTTTTTTGTTGAAAAGAAGTTTTTTAAACTGAAAATTTAACTCTTTGGCTTAAAATGCAACTACTCAATTTTTTGTGACGATGATGTTGCTACTTAATGTATCGATAAGGATTAAAATTTTATTTTTTTATCTGAAGTATTTCACGCGTTACAAAACCCTTGCGAAGGATCAGCGACCCAATAAACCACAATACACCAATCTTAGGCAGAATCTATGTAAATTTTAAAAATCGTGTCCACCATATTGAATCCGCCATCTTAAGTTTTTCAAATCTGATTTCAGATTCGTGATCAGCGACCCCGAAAACCCCTTTGTTGTCACCTTGGAGACGATTTCTGGACTTTTTGGACTTTCGTCTGGGTTTTTTCGGTTTTTTCATTTTGGAGACTGAAAGGTCATGTTCAGTATTGCATTCAGAGCTTCACATGGCCCTTGTATCTGTTACTAGTTCTCTTAGTCTTTCATCCGCAATAATGAAGTCAATTGAACTGTGGTTATTTCCTTTATGTCAGGTTTACATGTGGATCATTTTATGCCTAAACCAAGTATTTGTGATAAATAGGCTCTTTTCTAAGCATAAGCTAACTAATCTCTTCCCGTTATCATTTTTGCTTGGGTCCCCAAAATCACCTAGTACCCTC
The DNA here is from genome assembly GCA_011634705.1 of Andricus grossulariae. Lineage (NCBI taxonomy): Eukaryota > Metazoa > Arthropoda > Insecta > Hymenoptera > Cynipidae > Andricus > Andricus grossulariae. The sequence continues at coordinate 64,277,129 of JAABKJ010075445.1, read as the reverse complement.
CCTGTATCTGTACCCTGACGTTGGACACTGACCGATCCGTTCATATCTCCCAGTAGAATGATTCTTTCACCTTGATCCCAAGTACTTATTGTATCACTTAAAGTGTCCCAAAAGGTGTCTTTGACTTTTCTCGGATCACTATCAACTGGGCCGTAGCACGCTATAATAAATAATCTTCTAATTCTCACCTTCATCCTGACCCATAACAATCTGGGCGATACATATCCTTGATCTTTGAGATGCTGTCTTACTTTTTCATTTATAATCAAACCGACACCTTGACTACCATGTGATTCACTATCTACTCCCGACCATATTTCAGAAGCTCCTTTTAACACCCCATTTTTTATGTTTCTACATTCGCAACCCTGTTTCTTCGTCTCAGGTACACATAGAATATCTAGTTTCCTTACGTGCATAGGTTCTCGTAGTTCTCTCATCTTACGATCATTCACTCATCTAGCATTCAAAACACCCAGTCTCCATTCGTCGTCTAGAACTCGACCTTTACGTTCACCATGTGTATGCATTTCGTCAATCAAAGTTTCAGTCCATTCCGAGGCTGTTTTACTGACTGTATTATTTATCGTTTAGACTGTACACCCAACTACCACCTTTATTCGTGAAATTTATTTTGCGAGTCAAAATCATGTCCAAGTTAAGGATTCATTCGTCAAATGGTGAAGAGTCTAGTTGTAACGTCAGTCCCACCAAAACTTCTGTTACTGGGGGAGAGGGGGGTAAGGACAAGGAATGAAAACCGAGAAGAGTCGCAACTCGTTGATGTTTTATGCTGGAAAGGTTACCAGCCTTCAGGAGCGTCGTATTGGATAGGAGTTCATATGTTCCAATCTGCCAATTTTTTTTCTTTTTTTTTCGATGATATAACAATCTCTGAAATTTCGTGTAATATTTGGAAAAATGTTAAAATATTGTTATAAAATTCAGTCGACGTGAAATTCGCATGGGATAGTACGTAATGAGATTCGTCGTTGGTTCGCTGCCTATGGCTTTGCTCTTTGCCGCATGGTTACGACATACAAGTCTAAAATTGCGCCTGTGTGAAGTCCCAGTCTATACAGGCACAGACAAATTTCAAAAATGTGCAAAAAATAGACTTTATTAGGTTGATTTAAATACAACTTTTTTTGAAAAAAGTGGAATATGTATAATAGTTATAATAGGTAATAAAATAGGTAATAGGTCAAATTCACGACTCTTGAATACTTTGAACACCACCAATTTTTTCCATAAAAGAAAAACAAGAATAGCACGTTTTTCGTTCCAAGCAAACATCTGCTATTATTTTTGAACCAATAAGTCATTTTTGGGAATTTTAAAATCTGACAAGATATATTTGGTTCAGTGTTAATTACAATAAAATTGAAGAAATTACCAACTTAAGCAAAATATAAATATAAAATATCATTTTTTTATATTTCATATCAGACTAATATTCTAATTATTTTTTATTGACACCTACAAAATCAAATCAAATTCTAATTTATACAGTTATAGTTACTCTATTATGTACAGAAATGAAATTTTTATTTTAAAGACCTCGTTATCGGATGAAAAAATTGTTTCTAAAAAAGCCGCATGTACGCTCACGTAATTCTGGCGTGATTTTAAAGTATAAATACTAGCCAATAAAATCCCTGCAATCACAATGTCGAATCATGTTAAATAGTCATAAAAATGAACTAAAACTAATTTTGCCTAGTTTTACGTTTTACATAAAATAATCAGGGTTCAGAAGCTGGCATTTCTAAAGTATTGTATTCCAAGAGAGTAACTTCTTACAATTATTACAAAATATGCAAAAGGGACATTATACTTGTAAATAAATAACTCAGGTTATTAGATTCGACCTACATTCAAATAATTAAATAATTCACAAGAACACCATGACAAAGTTTATGCTTATGCAAAATAATACACGAAGAAGTAGAAACAGCAAATATATTTTCAAAAATGTGATTAAAAATAACAAAAAAAATCAATTTTAATTCTGCTCCCGGCCCATGGTGCTGCCTATAGAATTTATTTATCATTCGGGCCCATAATTAGAGTTTCGATTAAATTTTTTTCTCATGTCTCATATTTGCCTTTATGTTTCTTTAAAAATGAATCGAAACTTTGTGAGAAAAAAAGAAAAATAGGGTCAGAATTCTCCATCTCATGAATTTTATAAGATTTTAGAAATTCGATGATTGAAAAAGAGGGACTTTTGATCTCTGCAGTAGGTAAAATCACAAATTACTCTCGCTGTTGTCCTGATTAAGCATGCAGATAACATTTCTACGAATGTGAATTTGCAGAAAGCTGATCTACTTGATCTAGGTAATTTCTAAAAGTTTGCGAAAATCCTATTGATTCTAGAATTAGGATCTCATTTTTTAGATGACAGTTGCTCCCAGTGGGACCCTGCGGTGGTTGTTAACCTTTAGTTTTTAATTATATATGTATTTATATTTATATTTAAAATAAGGCTAAACAACCACCGTAGGGTCCCACTGGGAGCAACTGCCACCTAAAAATGCCACCGGCTCCCAGTAGGACCGCGGTAAATCTCACTCGTGACCACGCCTCACAACCGTGTGTGTGTGCGATACGTGTTAATATATTAAAATTATAATGGATTATTTTACTTATATTTGTGCTTATAATTAAGGATTATCTGCTGTAGGATCATTATCTACTGTAGGCTGGTCTCCCCAAACTTAAGCTTAAGTCTATGTGAATAACAATAATATTACAAAATGTAACTAGGAAATAATTTTTTTTTTAATTTGGCAACACTGTCTTCGAAAAAATCTTTAGGAGTCATCGAAAGTTTCATTGACTGGCTTCGAAGCATTCGTATATGAGTGTTTCAAAAACTCTATTCCTCTGGTCTTCACATTTTCATTGAAAGTCTTTTATACTTTTTACAATTCTTTCTACTTTTTGAATATATATAAATCAAAATTTCTAACGACGTTACTTCCAATTTATGAAATACGTTCAGCCCTATCCTAAAGTGGTTGCCTCAGTCATTCAAAATTTCAACAACTAATTTTTTCCGTGTATTACAACTTCAGCTCATTGATCTCGTTTCGACTCGTAATTTGATATTGCTTATATAATTATGTCGCACTTAACTATAAAAGAATTTGATCAACGTTTTTCAATTTAAGTGAACGCCAGTCGCACCGCAGTGCGCCAGGGAACGCAACAAACTGGCTGAAAAGGTAATTGACAATTAACCTACCCGCAACTTTTCTTCATAAACAGAACAATTAAAAGTACACAAAAAACAAAATATTTTGTTGATTGAACAATTCCTGTTTCACTGATATTGGTGCGAAGTTGAAAGGATTTTTGATATGATTATTTATGATATTTATTGATATACAATTTTATGCAGTGAGACCTCGTGGTGATTGTTTAACCTGTTTTTAATCATACATACAATCATATACTTATATATATATATATCAAGACCACCCATCTCACGGTTGTGATACGTGGCCATGAGTGTGATTTACCGCGGTCCAACTAGGAGCCCGTGTGATTTTTAGATGGCAGTTGCTCCCAGTGGGACCCTGCGGTGGTTATTTAACCTTATTTTTTAACTATATATATATATATATATCAAACTAAAAAAAAGTGGTTTTAATTACTAAATTCTATCCCATTATAATTTATGAATCTAATATATCGACTTGTACTATGGATATGAAAAAGTTGAGAAAACTGAGTTGAATATAATGTGGGTTCTTTGAAAAGAACTATAGAAAAACTACATATATTTGTATGTATGCATGTATATACCAGAAGAGTAATGCAAAACTCGTGGATATTTTAGTTTGCAAGCACTCGATGAAATTGAGAGCAGTAAAATTAACTCTCCAATACTATTGAATTTGAGCTAAGTTGAAGAGGATTACCACCATAATGTACAGAATCAAGCAAATAAAGCATTATTCAATACAGACTCCATTTTATTCAATTTTAAACGTTATTTTTCAAATTTTGGCGTTTTCTTATCGCACTCTGCAGGTCGACGATGCATCGCCCACGAAACATATCTCTTCATCCTTTCACATTCGTCAGACACTCCTACCACCTTCCCCCTCTTCGTCCTCGCGATGACAGTCGAATGAAAGATTTGACCAAAATGAATGCGTTTGGTTTGGTAGTTTATTCCGATCACTAACTTGGCTAAAAACATCTGGTGGTTATCTTCTCGCCTTCAGGCTGTCTTGCATCATTGCATCACATATCGAAAAATAGGTTCATGGCCCGAATTCGAGCGTACTCCCGGCGAAGTTCTATGTCCCCCAGTTGGCATTGCCACCTTGCTGAACAATTTTTTTTGAAAAAAATCGAAATTTCAGCCTAAATTTCCAAAAAAACTTTTTTTGAACCATAACTGCCATTTTTTGTTTGAAAAAAGTTGTGCTGTGTAGTACAAAATACGCACAACATGTTAGTGAAAATATCAGTAGAGAAAGACCCTGCATGGAAGCCCAAAGTATCTACAAGTCTTAGTCAGTTACATGTAGTCCCCAGAACAATATTTGCAAAGTTGCAAATGCGTAAAGTTTCTTGCTTTCATCGCAAATTGCAAGGTCAAGCTCATTTTTGCGGTTTAATGTGCGGACTAATAATCTTTAAAATTTAAACAATTAATAAATTACTTAACTATCAATCAATTTTTTTAACTCAAGTTGACGGAGAAAATTAAGAAGATCGAACGTGAAAAGCCGGGAATTTTGAATCGACCCTAGAATTGATATCCTACTTCAGTTTAAAGCACTTGAAGTTGAAAGGTAGCATGCCATAAGGGCCTAACCCACAATTTTTCGAAAATGAGATTATTAGCTCCAAAAATAAAGAAATTCTAATATATATCCTCATGAAATGATTTTTTTATAATCTCATTTTTTTATTTTTTTTCGTTAACATGCCATATTGGAAATGAAAACATCCACCGCGCCAAAAGGGGCGCTGCGGTGCCAAATAACATGGCCGCGGAAACCATATAGACAGTAATATGGAGTAGTAGGAATAATTCAATTAAAAAGTGTGTTGAAGTGTAGAAAATGGTATTTTTTGACTTAGATAGTTTGTGTGGTTACGCAGCAGCTACACCTGCATCCAGAAATATGATCGAAGGCCAAAATATTCTTAATTTTGGTATGATTGTAATGTGCGGAGCTACCATAAAAACTCTCGAAAAAGTTGAAATTTATTCATTGTGCCTTCAAACCAAATTCAGTGAAAACCATTAAATTAATCCCTGGAACCTATCAAAAAGTCCTAAAAATGCCATGATTTTTATAAGAGGGAAAAAAGCTTTGAAACTTCCCTTAAAGCATGGAAATCAATCGAAAATACCCTATAATTCAAAAAGTATAACAATTTCAAATGCATATCACTATAAATTGATTAGAAAACTATTGGAACATTACTGTAGAATTCAGTGAAAACCATTCAATTAATCCCTGAAACCTGTCGAGAATTTCAAATTCATATCACTATAAATTGATTAGAAAACTATTGGAACATTATTATAAAATTCAGTGAAAACCATACAATTAATCCCTGAAAACTGTCGAGAAGTCCTAAAAGTGCCATAATTTTTATCAGAGGAAAAAAAAGCCTTGAAGCTTCCCTCGAAGCATTCAAATCAATCAAGAATTCGCTCTAATTCAAACAGGATAACAATTTCAAATTCAAATCACTATAAATTAATCAGAAAAAATTATTCGAACATTATTATAAAATTCAGTGAAAATCATTAAATTAATCCTTGGAACCGGCCAAAAAGTCCTGAAAATGCCATGATTGTTATAAGACAACAAAAAATCTGAAACTTCCCTCAAAGCTTTAAAATCAATCGAAAATACCCTCTAATTCAAAAAGAATAACAATTTCAAATTTGAATGACTATAAATCAATTAAAAAAATATTCTAGCATTATTATAACATTCAGTGAAAACCAATAAATTAATCCCTGGAACCTGTCGGAAAGTCCAAAAAATGCCATGATTTTTATAAGAAGAAACAAAAGCTTTGAAACTTCCCCCAAAGCATTAAAATCAATCGAGAATTCCCTCTAATTCAAAAAGTATAACCATTTCAAATTCATATCACTATAAATTGATTAGAAAACTATTGGAACATTATCATAAAATTCAGTGAAAACCATTCAATTAATCCCTGAAACCTGTCGAGAAGTCCTAAAAGTGCCATGATTTTTATCAGAGGAAAAAAAAGCCTTGAAGCTTCCCTCGAAGCATTCAAATCAATCAAGAATTCCCTCTAATTCAAAAAGGATAACAATTTCAAATTCAAATCACTATAAATTAATCAGAAAAAAATTATTCGAACATTATTATAAAATTCAGTGAAAACCATTATATTAATCCTTGGAACCGGCCAAAAAGTCCTAAAAATGCCATGATTTTTATAAGACAAAAAAAAATCTGAAACTTCCCTCAAAGCTTTAAAATCAATCGAAACTTCCCTCTAATTCAAAAAGAATAACAATTTCAAATTCAAATAACTATAAATCAATTAGAAAAATATTCTAGCATTATTATAACATTCAGTGAAAACCATTAAATTAATTCCTGGAACCTGTCAAAAAGTCCTAAAAATGCCATGATTTTTATAAGAGGAGAACAAGCTTTGAAACTTCCCTTAAAGCATTAAAATCAATCGAGAATACCCTATAATTCAAAAAGTATAACAATTTCAAATTCATATCACTATAAATTGATTAGAAAACTATTGGAACATTTCTATAAAATTCAGTGAAAACCATTAAATTAATCCGTGAAACCTGTCAGAACGTCCCAAAAATGCCTTGAATTTTATAAGAGGTAAATAAGAGTTTTGAAACTTCCCTCAAAGCATTAGAATCAATCAAGAATTCCCTATAATTCAAAATGAATATTGATTTCAACTTCTAATCACTAAAAATTGATTAGAAAAATATTCGAACATTATTATAAAATTCAGTGAAAACCATTAAATTAATCCCTGGAACCTGTCGGAAAGTCCTAAAAATGCCATGATTTTTATAAGAAGAAACAAAAGCTCTGAAACTTCCGTCAAAGCATTAAAATCAATCAAGAATTCCCTCTAATTCAAAAATAATAAAAATTTCAAATTCAAATCACATAAATTAATCAGAAAAATATTCGAACATTATTATAAAATTCAGTGAAAACCATTAAATTAATCCCTGGAACCTATCAAAAAGTCCTAAAAATGCCATGATTTTTATAATAGGAAAAAAAAGCTTTAAAACTTCCTTCAAGCCATTAAATCAATCGAGAATTCCCTCGAATTCAAAAAGAATGACAATTTCACATTCAAATCACTATAAATTGATAAGAAAAATATTCGAACATTATTATAAAATACAGTGAAAACCATTAAATTAATCCCTGGAACCTGCCAGAAAGTCCTAAAAATGCCATGATTTTTATAAGAGGAAAAAGAAAGCTTTGAAACTTCCTCCAAACCATTAAAATCTATCGAGAATTCCCTCGAATTCTAAAAGAATAAAAATTTCAAATTCAAATCACTATAAATTAATTGGAAAAATATTCGAATATTATTATAAAATTCAGGAAAACCATGCAATTAATCTCTTTCTTAATTAATTAATTAATTCCATTCAAAGTACTTAAATCAATTTACTAATATAAATTGGTATAATCTGCTTATCTGGCAAAGTAGACTCCAACATTTTCTAGTTTCTTTCCGATTTTCAGGTTACACGGTTACAAATAATCATACTTTAGCATTTTATAGTGGTGATTTTAAGAAAAAAAGGACTGTGTTTTACTTAGAGCAATTGAATTTCATTGTTTAAGCAAATTATTATTGTTTATACCATATATGGTATACGTTCTAAGATAAGGAAATACTTAATAATAAGCGACATAGTGTAAGACATTCGAAAAAAAATAGAATTTTCTCCACCTTCCCTGTGAAAAGGCGCAAGTGAATGATGATTATTATTTTTTAGTTTCAAACTCGTTCTCGGGTTAAAAAGAACCCGGTTTTCCATCATAGCCACGGACTAAGTCAAGTGACTGATGAGATGAAAATGTAATTAGTTATTCTTGGTTCCGGAAATTCTTTTTTTCAGTGTTGGAAAGAAAAATGCGATTTATGTAAAGAAATGTTTGATAAAATCCAAAAAATATTTTTTTCACACAAAGAAATGTGTAGTTGACTTCTATAGCACTTTCGTAGTTTTATTATGGAAATTGAATGATTAATTCTTGAGTTTGTGAAAAAAATTTTAATATGAAATATTTGCTTTTCAAACAAATGATCACTCAACACAAGACATACAAAAATTACAAGAAAATATAAAAACAATGTATGATGGGTAAAAATTCTACCATATATGCGTCCATTAAAAATAGTACAACAATCACTAAAATAGATACAAACATGAATAAAAAGTAAAGTTTGAAAATTTTTGTTTGAATTTGAAAATAATTTAAAATGAATACACTCATAACTAAACTCTTTTATTTAATTTCAAATTATGAACGTTTAAATATTCTCTCAGTTTTAAATGCTCCATTTTTAACCTATTGCAAATTGTAATTTTTTTATTTAAAAAATGCATTTTTTAATTATTTAGCAGTATTTGGCTGTTTAGTTAAACTAAGTATTTATAAATCAAATATTCAAAACTAAACAATTTGAAAGTGAATTGTTTCAAATCAAAAGTCTTGAATCGGCAAAATTTCAGAGTGCAAAATTTAACCTTTTAATGTAAAAAGTTTAATAGTTTAATTTTGTTAAATTTTAAAATTGCAAGTGAAGTTTTTCAATTTTGATTTTCATATAGCAACTGAACAATTATTGATTGCAAACGACTTTAAATTAAAAAAATTAACCACTAATTTAAAATGTGATTGATTTAAAACGATCATTTGAAAAATGTTTGAGTTTTAATGACATTTCTTTCATTCAAATGAAGCAAGGTTTTATTTTTTCAAACATTTTTTAATAAAAAATAATTATTTCATTGCAATGATTATGTCAACTTTTGGCATTGAATAAATATTTTTTTCGCAACACCCACCTCAAAAGTTCCCACAAATTTAATAAATTTCTACAAATTGCATACGTTTCCACAAATTTCATAAATTTCTACGAATTTCATAAATTACCACAAACTTCATAAATTTTTAACGAATTTCATAAATTTTTACAACTTTTATAATTTTTCAAAAAATTGCATAAATTCCCACAACAATGAGAAGGTGGGGGTGGGGTTAAGGCACCCCTGTGACTGGTTACAGAAATAATGTTGGTCTGGTCAAACTCCTACCCCTTTCCAGCTCGTGACATATTTTTCCAAACATCAATTTTTTAACTCGTTGCAATTAATCTAGAATTGTTTGGAATTCATATTAAATTCTTTAGACTTTAATTTAGTACAAATAAAATATGCCGGAAGAGAAAAATAAATTCCGGCATATTGTGCCGGAACAGAATACTCGACATTAAAAAATAGTTTAAACAACGTAATAATATATCAAATGCAAGATCGAAATTACTATTTTATGATGAGGCAAATGTTGAATGGTGTGAATTAGAATAAAAAATGTTAGCTTTTTGTTAAAAATCTTTAAAAAATCGCACAAAAATCGCTTATTATGTAAATTAGTTATTCATACAACTTTCATGTTCAACTGTACTATTTGAAATAGTTATTAAAGCTTCTTTTTCTAGTAATCTTTCTTTTTACTAGTTGAAGTAGTGATGCTGACTTTAGGGTTTGCATATTTTGAGATAACTATCTCACACAGTATCAAAAACCATTTAAATTGTTTCTTGTACAATGCGAACAAGTAAACTTCAAGTTAACAATGCATGAAAGTGAATGTGACTATCCAATTTTTTCCGTGAAGCAAAGAAGGTTACTTTTCAACCAAACACTTCATTTTAATCCAGAATAAATGAAATTTCAAATGAAAAAAGATACATTTTGGAATCAAAAATACAACATTTTAAAACAAAGTTGTTGAATTTTCAAACCAGTAAGATTTCACTTACATTTTTCACAGAAACTTCTCCTTCCACAAACAAACTTCAATTTCCAATCAAACGGTTGAACTTTCTATCAAAAAGTATGAATTTGTAACAACATTGTTGATTTTTCAACGTAATTATAACATTTTCAACTAAAAACGTTATCGTCAGGAGGAAAGAGCTGCACAAAAATATAGAAATAGAAATACAAGTCACGTAAGTTACCACGACGAATAGTATGCGGGAGTGACCGGAAATCTTCATCTTGAAAATTCCGTCCATTTTCCGTGACCATTATGATTCAATGACGAGAATCTCAATTTTCAACATTGTTACAATGCAATGATAGGTACTTTATCTTTATATGATAGATACTTTTTATTTTATAAGATACCTTAACAATTTATCTCAGAAGTGAAAAAAATAATTTAAAAGAAAAGAAATCTTTAAAGATCACCTAGGCTTGAAAATATTAACCGTTTTCTTCAATCTTTTTTTGATTTTTTCATAATAATATAACGAGGCTAATACAGCCTGTTAAAATAGAATTCATTCATATCGTACAAAATTTTAATTTCTCTCCGCCGGCTCTAATCTCAAACAAGGGGACACGAGACAAGAACCGTCCGCTCGACCGGCACTAATCTTCCGCCCATGGGGGGTCGCACGAAAGAAAGCAACACCTCGAAAGACCTTCCCATTGTTACACGATTGTAGTCGGTTTAGAAAAATAAACATTTTGTAATATATTATCCAATGGAATTTGAATATGCTGCATTACCTTTGTCATTTGAAATTATTTTTTTGTTTTTTTGTTTTGTTTGAAGGAAGGTTTATCTCTTTGGTTGAAAATGTAACTATTTCCTTGAAAATTAATTTTCTTGCTGAAAATTCATATTTATTATTATTATACCATTAAGCCATATCTCTTTAGTGGAACTAATCCGCCAGGGTGCTCTAGGGCTTAGCTCTCTCGCTAGTGAGTTGGATCTTCAAGGTTATAAAAAAGGCCAATTATTACAGATAATTATCCATGTTCCTTCACATCGTCAAATAAATGACAATGAAATTTCGTATGCTGAACCTGTAACGTTTCTTGTACGAAAACTGGTCATATTTCTGGCAAAGGAACATGCACAGAAACCGTTACGGGATACCGTACAGGGGTTTTCAATAGGGACATTACATTTACATTTCAAGCAATTATTATATTCTTTAAAATCTTTCCTAATATGACCACTTCTGTATTGTAAACAAGGTTTCGGGAAACATATGAAGTAGAAGAGTTTATGTCCCTTGTATAACTGGGTACAGCAGAAAGTACATTGCACATGCTCAGTAAACTTTCCGATAGGTAAAATGGTCTATTAAAAAAATGATCCGATCTGCATGAAATTTACTGTAAAGGAGTTTTAAGGACAGCAGATTTCAAATTCAAAATCTAATTTAAAAAAATGGCGGCTCCAATATGCCGATCAAAAACTAGAAAAAAGCGATCTAATCGGAATAAAATTTACTGTACAGGGATTTTTCAAGCAGTTGAGTTCAAATTTAAATACCAAATTTTCGAAATGTAACTAGCAGCTTCAATGCGGCCCCCAAAATACTTGAAAAAATGATGCGATCCAAATGGAACTTATTGTATAAGGTTTCTTGGAGCAGCTAATTTTAAATATACAATCCAAATTAAAAAAAATGGCGACTCTAATATTTCGCCAAAAAAACTGGAAAATAGTTTAACAATGTACTTTTTTACCTTATTTCTACTAACACGTACTTATATTTATAATAGACATAATTAATAGTTTTAATAGTTAATAAATCTGGATTTTTAATTTAAAAACAGCGGCGTGAAAAACAACTGAACGGTAAATAAATTTCATTCAGATCGGACCATTATAGTCTCAGAAACTTCATGAGTTAGTCTAAAATAAAAATAAGAGACAATAATAACATTCCAAGGTCTTAATCACGTTTTTAAGATGTATTTGGGACATGAGACGTGTTCATAAAATCATTTAGCCTGACTTGGGACTGGTTTTGAAACATTATTATAATATATTTCGACTTTTATGACAAAAGAAAATAATCATTCAAGGCTGTTAGGCTCAAACTTTGAACTCGAAATTCAATAGGCTCAGTTTACTCAATAAATACTAGCATTAAATGTGTTTTAAGTACAAAGTGGTAATACTTTTTTTGAATAGAAGTGTGTGTGTGTGTGTATGTCCAGAGGAAAAAACTATTTACTTTAATAATTTTCGCGTAAGATGAAATGTTTCTTATATTCCGCTCAGTTCAGTTTACCATTCGAAAATTTCATTCTACACAAATATTCTACCTCAAAAAAAGATAAAATAGCACGTTTTTTAATATTGAAATGTAAAGAAATGTTGTCGTTGAAATTTTGGGTCAATGCTCGGGGTTTCATATCGGGTTTTCGGGCCCGGTCATGAACCTGAAACCCGATCTGGCTCGACCCGATTCGAAAAAATACCGAACCGACACGTCGGGTTTGGGTTTTTAAAAATGTTGCACACTACTCCTTAGGTTCATTGATATTTATAAAGAAAAATGTATTTGTACATAATTGTAAATCATGTCTTGGTCGTTACATCCCGGCTTTTGTTTGAATGCCATGACGGTCAGGTCTAACCTAAGATTTGCGTATTGTAATACGAACTTCTAATTTTATTATAAATCACTAGCACGCGCTGTTCAATGAAGACAAATAAAAAATTAGGTAAATATTTTTGTGATTGATTTGTTTATTACTATTTGTTCAGACGAAATAGCGCAGAGCGAAAAAGTTCTTTTAAAAGGTGATCAAGTGGGTGGAAGGGTGGAAGTTCGGTCCAACTCTACACGAATCTCCAAATGAGCCAAAATTCGGTCTCAAAACAATGAATTTTTCCTAGATGTGCACCTATCTTCAAGAGCGCAAATATGAAACAGGAAATTCTCATTTTAACACTGTTGACATTTGAGCTAAAACACATTTAACATCAGCGTTTTTCTATGCAGATAGAACTGAGTGAGTCACGCTTACCCCCAGAGGGATTTGGCTTACTGGAAAGCATCCAGAGGCTAGACCATGCTCCTAAATTTGTACTTACAACATTATCGCAAAAGATTTCAAACCTCGTATCAAATTAATTTATAGCATACTGGTCTCATCAGGCACTTGACTTATTCCGTGGGTGATGATGCAAAACCGGGTTCACCCGAGAACAAGTTTGAAAAAAAAGATAAATAATAATAATAAATGGAGCCTCGCCGGCTCACGCGTTATTATTATTATTTGTTTAAACTTGTTTTTGGGTAAACTCGGTTTTTCCTCATCAGCCATGGACTAGATCAAGTGCCTGATCAGATGAGGATGTTATAAATTAATTTAATACGATGTTTGAAATTATTGCGATGATGTTATAGTAGGTACTAAATTATAAGCATGGTGCAGTTTGGAGTTCGTCTTTTACCCTGTTACCCTTACACAGCGGTCGCGAGCGTTAAATGTGACAACAATCTCCTCTGGATGCTTTCTTAGAGCTATCATCTGCCACCTCATAGGTTATTAGTCGCCTGCTTCCTGACTGTCTAGGAAGCTTGCTATACTTATGTATCTTGGTTGTATAGGTTGCTTGCAAATTCCGGTTAAGTGGACAAGCAATGTCGATGATACAGACCCTTCTGCTTTTTTCTCACGCATCACGATGTCAAGTTGATTATTATTATTATTATTATTATATCATTAAGCCGTTTCCCTTTCGGGGTAGGCGTGAATTGCTCGGTGGTAAACTTTCTAATTAAATAAAAATTGTAAAAAACAGAGCTTGTCTGTACATCTGCCATGTCTTTGTTGACAAATTCAGGTTCACATGCCACCCAGCGCCACCTACAACTCAGCTTACGCCAAGAAGCTGCGTGAACTAACGTCAATGCATAGGCCTGTGGAAAACTAACAAATGAATAATGTTCATGACTAATATTTCCTGATCTCAAAAATGTGGTGGAGTTCTAATTAGCAAATGTATGAGGAATAGTCATTTTCTCTAAAATGGCACAGAGTCTGTCTTTTTAGCTCTTTCGTCTCTGTCACCCTACCAAGTCTCATTTTCGTGCAGTCCTCTGTTTTCTTGCTTTCTTGCGTGAACTCAGGTAAAATCAGATTTCTGAGTTTATACCCTTTTCAAAGAATGTAAGAAACAGAAAAGAGGAATAGAAGTAGAATAACACAGCTCCACAAAAAAAAATCGAGAAAATTACTCCATCACCTCAGATTTTGTCAATAACCTTAAAAGACATAAAAATCGCTGATTTAAGGTGAAAAACCATTCGTACCTATGAAAAGTGGTCATATCCTACGTTTTCGAGGGCGCTGAGTACGAATCTGGAGTCGTTGTGGTTCTATGACGTCATGCTTCGTCCCTAACCTCAAAGAAAAACGGTGAATTAGTAATTTTATGTAAAACATGTACTTTTTAAATGTACCACAACAACTCGGAATTTGTACTCAGCGACCACGAAAGCATAGGATATGACCACTTTGCATTGAAAAAATATACGTTTCACATAAAATTACCAATTCACCGTTTTTCTTTGTGGTTAGGGTCGAAGCGTGACGTCATAGAAGCATAAGGACTCCAAATTCGTACTCAATGACCTCGAAAACTTAAGATATCACCACTTTTCATATGTACGAATGACGTTTTACCTTAAATCAGCGATTTTCATGTTTTTTGAGGTTATGGACGAAATCTGACGTGATGGAGCCAAACGGACCCAAAATTTGGATTCAGCGACCCCGAAAACACATGATAGACATAGTCAGACTCCAGGGGTACTTTTCTAGATTTTTTGTGTGGAGCTGTGTAATATATCTCGCCCGCCCCGCCCCTCTAGTCTTCTGTTGCATGGATTACCGGTTATTACCTGAAAAGAAGCCCACCGGACCTTTCTAACAGATTTACTCAGGCACATGCTTTTTCTTTTTAGAATATTTTCCTGCAAATAAACAAATGTCTTTCGGATATGATATATGGACAATAAAACAATACAGTTATTATCCTAAAAATGACCGTATCCCACATTTTTCTATTTTTTTCTTTTCTTAAAATCACCCTAGATTCTAGGATCTACATGATTTTTATAGAATTTTCCCAACAGATTAGGAATTTTTTTTTAACGGAATCCTAATAAATGGATGGAAGGAACAAATTCGTTGTACTTGAAGTTTCAAAATATTTGCAAATTGAGCATCTAATTTGTTTATGAAAATATAAATTGTTATTTCTTACCAAATATCAGCAAACCTATATTATTTATAGAAATATTTTCAGCAATTCATGTATTTTGTTGGAAAGTCGTATTTTTGTTTGAAAATTAATTTAGTTAAAAATTCATATTTTTTTGGCGAAAAATGACTTCTTTCGGTTGAATTTTGTTTTATAATTGAAGATTTAATACTGTATTTTATTAATCAACAAAATACTCCAACTTCCAAACAAGTAGTTGAATTTTCAACGAAAAAAGATCAGTTATCAACGATAAATGTAATAGTTGATATTTTAAGCAAGAATATATTTTTATTTTTAATCAAAAACAGCTGAATCGAATAAAAAGGACTAATTTTTTAATAAAACAGTAAAATCCTCAATCAAAGAAAATGAATTTTCAACCAAACAGTTATTTGCATTTTTCATCAAAGATAACCTTTCCATAAAATAGTTGAAATTTCAACCAAATAGTTACATTTTCAAACAAAAATATGAATTCTTACCAGAAGATATTAATCTTTAAACCAAATACCTGCATTTTCTATAAAAAAACGAATTTTCAAAAAACTAAATAAATTTTCAACCATACAGTTATATTTCCTACGAATTTGTTGAATTTTTCAGCCAAAGATACGAATTTTCTACAAAACATTGATTTTGGAACAAAGAATTTCATCTTCGACGGAGAGAGAATACTTTTTGACCAAACATTTACACTTTTAAACAAAAAAGATGAAATTTATACAGAAAGAAATTCATTTTAAACGAAAAGGGCCATAGAATACGAATAAGAAATTTATTTTTAACAATTAGTTTGAAGATTGTGATTTAAGCATTCTTCAATTTTCAAACAAAGTTCGGTATTGCTTAATTTTTAACTTTTCAAGTTTGAATTCATTAATTTTCACAATTTTCAATTATAAAGCATATAATTTTCTAAGTTCAGTCGAAACTCCGAGCAATGCCGTTTTCGGGGCTGTAGGGGAGTATAATTCCAAGAAGCCATAAAGCTGTTCGCACATACAATGCCGCTGCCCTGCGCTGGAAACGGCTCACGCACGAGCCGTCCGTGCGCATACACAAAGCGCTTCCCAATCACGTGCAACCAGTCGTGCTGTTGCAGTCACGAGGCTTACGTGCCGATTACGTACTCAAATATCGAATTGTCAATTAAAACTTCAATTTGATATCACTCGTGTAATCTTATTAATTATAACAATACATGTAAAACGTAAAAAAAAAATTAAAAGCTTTTTTTTACAGCAGTGAGAACAGATATTCATTCATTTGAGAAATGGAAATTCACTCTTTTCCACGTTTTGTACTGCGCAATAATACTGCGAGCAGTTTTCTCATAGAAACGCATATTAAATGAGCTGAAATCAAACAATTTTCCGTCACTGTTAACTGTAGCGAAAGCATATTACTGAAAATGTAAATTTGGTTTTGTTTAGAAATATATCACTAAAGAGGACTCCCACGTGAGTTGAAACGTCTGATTAAAAAACACGGTTTTTTGATTACTGGACCCATACAAAGAAACACCAAATCATTTAATACCAGAGGGTCAATTTAATTCCCCATCATGAATTTAAAAATATAAACTTGATAAGATTGTATAATCTCGTTTTATGTTACATTTTATGAACGTTTATTATGTTTGACCAGTTCAGTTTAAGAGGAATCGCAATCGATGAGCATTTTTTTTGTGATTCGCACGCCTAAACATAATTTGAAAAATCCGGTTTATTTACAAAATTTGTTGCATATATGACACCATTTTTTGTTATTGCAGCAAATTAATGAGCTGTATCATTTCGCAACTTATTAACCGTATGATAATTCGCCAAATATTTCTATTGCATCAAAGAAACTCTGAAAAGTCTCCTATTACAGAAATATACACCTGGAAAACTATTTAAATCAAATTAATTCCATTTTCTAGATCAATCAGCAGCCGTTTGAGTTCCAACGTATTTTCCTTTTGCAGGGTGCTTTAAATGCACCCCTCCTGCGTAGTTGAGGAACAGCGAGCTAGAGCTAGAAGCTAGAGTCGACTATAGGCTGTTGGGTCCCCACCCCGTGCAAGGACGTCGGGCCCGTATTACGTGAACCCCGTGACAACCCCTCTGCATCCTGGACGCCACAGTCGCACTAAAAGCCAGAGAAACGCCCTTTGCGCATCTGCTGCAAGGGAATGAGGCAGTTTGTCCGTGGCAACCGTCGAGTTCGGGTGAAGGGAGTAACGGTAATGTTTTAACGAACCTTACTTCCAGTAAAGCGCGCTCACCATCATATTCGCACATCCAACAGCGCTTCTCGATTCCACGTTTCCTACGGATAAAGTCAACAATCCACCAACAACAAAATCCACCACTGACTGAAATTCCATCCCACATTCCTAAGGTGCATTCTTCAAAAATGTGTACAAAGCACCCCTCGGGAATTCAAAGACCGATCGTGCCTTTGCCGCAGTCCGTGACCCTGGCCCTGGAGTCCTGGCAGGCACCCACGTTCGTGAGCAGTGTCTTCATCGTGCTGATAAACCGACGTCAGTGATGCTTGTGCGGTCAAGTGGGTGACGAGTGACTGCGAGTGCATTGCCTCAAACATAAGTGCATTCTTCGATCGAGTGCGGTTCAACGATCGGCTATGCGGTGTCATTCGTGTGAACCGGTTGAGGTGATTGGAAATTCATAAATTAATTTCTCCCGACCAGATTTATCGGAATACCTAGTTTGGAAATCAACAATCATGAACCGTCAAACGGAACCAACCCCCGTGCATTGTTACACGAACCCATCGTTCTGCAGACAATCCGAGTACATCCCTGATGACCGGAACGACCTTCCGCCACCTCCACAATTCCAGAGTGATGATCTACCCCCACCCCCATCGCCTCAGCAGCTGCACCATCAGTATGGCCAGACCAACTTGGCTTTTCAAAGCCAACCCGAAACCGCCGTTGACGTCCAACCACGTGGTACCGCCACCCCGGATCGGTATTGTTATCTTGAGGAGTCGAGACCACCTAGTCATAGAAGATACGGCAGTCTTCCGGTCCAAGAACAACAGAGGCTGACATACAGCCACAGCCAGTCCTCCAGATACGAGTATATCCAGGATGATGAGCGAGTGCAATTGCAGAGAACCGGGTCTTCAAGGTATGGGTTCATTCCGCAGCAGCAGGTGCAACGTTCTGCACCACCGACCAACCAAGACAATGCACAACTGCAGTTGCGGACGACGAGAAACAATGGAGCACGATATGAGGTTGTACCGGGTGATCAGGAGTATCAGGATAATGAGGCTTCTTGGAACACTGCCAAAGTTATTTCCCCTGTTCGGAGACAAATTAGCACTCCTCAAGGTATTATTGTACTTCCAGTTTTGTTGTGTTGCTGTTTTGCAAAAGTAATGTAACTGCTATATAAGCGCAAAGGAGTGGTTACAAAACTGTAGTATTGGGGTTTAATATTGTAGATGTGGATGGTCCAAAACGCATTTGATTTTTTTTAACCCGATACGGTTATCGTGGGTCGTTCCAGACCCATGCATTTCTTAGTAAATGTCTGCATTTTCGGATGGTGGGTGTGTTTATCATTAAAAATTAAATAATTGTTGAAATTTTTTTGCAATCTTTATGATGTTCCCTTAAAGGAGAAGTGTTCAGTAGTGCCCATGAATATTACTAGATTTTTTTATTAATAATTGAGCGTTTTTACATGCTTTGGGTCTGAAACGACCCACGATAACCTGAGAAGGTGCAAAAAAAGCGATAACCTGATCGGGTTAATTTTCATGCTCTTAATCTCCAAATTTGTTCGAATACAAAAATGATTCAATACATATTTTTTTATTTTGAAAACAATTGATACACAAAGGTTCCGGAAAACCCATGAAGTTTCACTCGTATTTCCCATAAGAAACTAGCTGTGAATTGGATCTCGAGTGTTTCCACTTTATTTGTATTTATATTTATATGGTGCTCATTTCACGAGCACTTTGCTTCCTCATAGGTACAGAGGAAGCATTTGTGGTTTTTTAAATAATAGACAAACTGAAGTTTTAATTTTTATCAATTTAAGAAAAGAAATTTACAAGGTAATACAAAATTTTTTTAAATACAATGACAAATCAAATTTTGTATTTAAAATGGTAATTTTTCGAGCTGGAAAAGAGAAGGGTGAAATTCTATCGCACCCTATCCCTTGACCAGCTTTATGCTAACCTAATTTAAGTTAAGAGTTAAGTTTAATATAGTCATGAAAATATCCCAAAAATAAAATATAGTATCTCAAACACATATGATACAATATTAAATTATTTATAAACAACGAATTAAAGTACACACATAATTCATTTAAAAAATCTTGCTTCTGTACTTTTATATTTTTTATCACGTAATATTTTGGAACACTTCTTTTTTATAATTATTGGAATGTATTAAATAATATAAAATAATGACTACTTTTAAATAAATTACCTTCACAGTATAAATAGATATTCATTAGAATATTGGTAACTCAACGCCAGAGATACACTCGTCATAATCTTAGTGTAATAAATCTGGAAAAAGGACAAAATTTAAAGATACTTATACTATTGAAAATTAAAATCAAATTCTCATTTAAAATCATATTTAATAAATTATATAACTGAAAGATATGTTTTGGTGACATAAAGAAACCATATTTATATAAATTAATTTTCATTAAAACGTTTTAATAATTTGATTACGTAATGTAATATTGTTTAAAATTCTTACTTTTTCAATTTCAATAAGAAAGGCTAGCCATTTACCGATTTTTTTTTTAATTTTAAATAAAATATTTAATTTTTCAACCAAAGGATGAAAATTTTCAATTTTCTTTTGTTTTGTTTATATAATTTAATTTTTTTTTTTTCTTAGGTCCATAAAAAATCATAACCACTTGATGAACATTTTTAATTTTGAATAAAATAATGGATAAAAAAAAAATTTCAATTTTTATAATTGAAATCAAATTCTCATTTGTAATCAAATTTAAAGAACTTACATAAAATTCAATATAATAATGTATTTTTAAGACAAATAAACATTTATTAATTACATAAAGTTTCATTAAAACTTTAAAATAATTTGTTCATGTGATGTAATATTATATGAAATTAAATTTTTTAATTTGAATTTCTCATTTGCCTACTTAAATTAATTTTCTTTATTATTTAAAAAGTCGATTGATAAATTTAAAAAATTTATTATTTACTTTAAAATTATGTAATTGAATATTGGCTATTATTGTTATTTTACATATCTCTATTACAATTATGTTTTCATAGTTTATTTATGTAATGTAATATTGTGTGCAATTTTTATTATTTTATTTTCAAACAAAAACGATAGCCATTTAAAAAAAATATATAATTAAAAAAAATGAATTCATCAATTCAATTATGAAAATTAAAATCAAATTATAATTTGGAATGTTTATTAATGTAATGTAATATTGTGTTCAATTTTTATTATTTTATTTTCAAACAAAAACGATAGCCATTTAAAAAATATATATAATTAAAAAAAATGAATTCATCAATTCAATTATGAAAATTAGAATCAAAGTATAATTTGGAATGAAATTGAAAAAAATTATATAAAACTTAAATTAAGTTATTTGTAACATAAATAAATATTTACTATGCTAATTAATTTGCATTAAAACGTTCAAATCATTTTTTCACGTAAATTAAAATTAAATAATCATTTTAAATGAAAATAGAAAGAATTATATAAAAGTGAAATATAAGTATTTGTAGCATAAATGAACATTTATTATATAAATTAATTTTTATCAAAACGTTTTAATAATGTGTTTATATATTTCAATATTGTGTAGATTTTTTATTTTTTTTTCAATTTCAACCAAAAATGATAGCCATTTAACGAAATTGTTGAAATTTACATAAAATTATTCATTTTTTAATTGAATTAAAAAAATTTCAAGTGCAAATATAGCCATTAAAATATTCAAAGAATAAATTATGTTACATCAAGTACATACGTTATACCATTACAGTATTTATAAACAACGCATTAAAATACATTGATAATGAAATATAAAACCTTGCTTGTGCACTTTTATATTGTTTATAATTTTAAGTACTTTAACTTTAACTTAAGTTTAAATACTTATTTTTTTTAGAATTATTTGAATATATTAAATAATAATAAACAATGATTACATTAAAATAAGTTACCCTGAAACTATTAATCGATATTCATCAAAATACTGGTAACTTCACGCCAGAGACACACTGAAAAGAATCAGAAATTTAAATAAGTGAAAAAAATAATTAAATATAATCATACTTTTTGAAATTAAAATCAAATTCTGGTTTAAAAGTAAAATTAAAAAATATATGCAAAGTAAAACAAAAACTGATTATTTACTTTAAGATTATTTAATTGAATATTATCTATTATTTGTATTAAAAATGTTTTCGCCTTTTTGAAATGAGTATCTGAATTTCATATTCGGAATTATATACAATAAATGTTTTAGTTTTTCTCAAATTTATTTTTAAGGTTTAGTATTCAATGAAATTTTCATAAATGAAATTTAAAACAAATATTTATATATAGATTAAAAATGAGTTTAATTTCAGAAATGTTTTTTAATATTAAAAAAAGATATAAAGTAAAACATAAATTGATTACTTAATTTAAGTTTATGTCAGAAAATATTGGCTATAATTTGTAAAATAAAAGTTTCTTTATGTTTCACATATTTTTAACAAAAATGAAGTTTTTTGAAACCTGAAATTACAGAAACAATACATTTTAATTATTCATAAATGTATTTTCCCTATTACATTTATATACTTTTTTAAAATGTTTTTGCTGTTTCAAAATAAATATCTGAAGTATAATTCAAAGAAATATATAATTTAAAAATTATTTCAATGTCCTCATTCTTTCAGAATACAATTTAAGCAAAAATTTAAGTGATAAAAAATCTAAACAAATAAATAGTTACGCAAAAATTATGTGAGTAATAAAAATTATTAACTATTATTATTATTATATCATTAAGCCGTTTCCCTTTCGGGGTAGGCGTGAATTGCTCGGTGGTAAAGTAGTGATTAAAAAGTAAATTTTGAAATGATTTAGCATACTCCGATCTCCGAGACAAAATAATTCTGATAATTGTGGTGAAGAAAAATTATTGATTTTTATTATAGAGGCTTTAAATACTATGACATAAGTCTTCTTACAAAAAATTGGAAATTTCGAATGTGGATTCCTTTTTTTTTTTTAGTTTTTGGGTACTATATATTCGGTTAGTTGAAAATTCGGCTTAGAATATACCCTGTGAGACATAACCTCTGAGTCTTAGAGTAAAGCGTTGCTGTTATTCTTTTACTTAAGTAGTAAGAATAATTTTTTTATTGAATTTTCCGATTGTAATTGTGCTGAATTTACTACTGGAAAAACATATTCTAAATCGTATAAAAAGTACTTACTTGACGCGTGTGTAGATAACAGTCGAATCTTGACCCTGCCGATTGAACGGCACTGAAACGGCACTCAGACGGCACTGCCCAGTGCCGTTGCAGTGCTGCTCGTTTATAGTCCAGTCAACGAAGGATTTAAAAAAAAATGCGGATAGGTAGAATTTTTTTTCACAGAGACGTTGAAGATGGCTCTATAAAGGTACTGTGAACATTCCCCAACCATATGAGTACAGCCACGGCCGCCATGATGGAAAGTGCTAAACAATAACATGTTTTTTAAAATAACTCGAGAACAGTTCACTTTAGGTCGAAAATGGTAATAATAAAAAATTTTCACTATTTTATAGTGCACAAAAAAGGTATTAGCAGTTGAAGACGTATTATCAACAGCTACGCTATAAAATTGGATTGACTGTACAAGTGTGCGATTTCTAAACAAATAAAGTAAAAGCTGAAAATATCCTGGAAAGAACTTCGGAAATAGATCAGACGATTTTCACTGGAGCAAATGCACGTCCCTGTTAAAAAAAAAGATCAGCTTATTTGCATTAAAAATTATCAGTATAAAATGAGCTCAACTTCAGTGTACAATTTGATATGCTTAACGGAATGCTTTTGAGATGAAACTTCTTTTAATTGTTCCTCCATATTTGTACAATATATTTTCCAACGTTTAGGTCAGAATAATAATATTTAAGTCCACTTTTAATACTTTAAACAAGTAAATTTCAAAATTGAAGCTAGGAGCTAGGTAGCAGCGGTGATTATGAGTCATAATGGCAACAATGGGAGCGGGGGTGAGAACGGTTACGACCTGTCCATTGTATTCAACTCTTCGAATTTTTTTTGCTCACTTTTCCCAACAATAGGCTCGGCCTTCGGGTGACCGTGAAGTCACTGCAATGCAGGTTCTCAATAAGGAAAATTTTAGAAATAAAAATAAGATTATAAAATAACAATAATGCAATGCAAATTAAGTTATCTTTTTATGTTGTGAAAACTATATTCTGCTTCATAATTTAAATACGAATAATTACAAATATATCCTCAAGAACCTATGGAAAACCCTATTTACAAAAATGAACTTTTGATCTTCAAACGCAGTAAATACGACAATTAACAATAAATATAACATAAGTTTGAAGTGTCTTATAACTTTTATTATCGATAAATATAACATAAGTTTAAAGTGCCTATAACTTGGTTTAATATGTGCTCAATTGGAAAAGCACTAGAAAATTTTGATCGAAATTACTTCACATGCAGATGTTAAACACTCTTCTCCTTTTTACATTCTCATTGAGGGGTTCTATCTGTAGTCTGCGAAGATATTTTTTAGCCACGTTAACAACATTTTATTGAAGTGGACTACAGAGAATCGATTACTACATATTTGTAGGTAATTGGGAAAAATATGGCCGCTTCTGCAAAACACATTTTTTATTAGAATATTCCTATCAGGAGTACGTCAAGGTAGGGTTCAGCAAAATTGTTATTTTTTATAGAATGGCGACAATTTTTTCAAAAATTTTGATTTTTTATGTTCCAAAAATTCTTTTTTTTTTTTTGCCAAAAATATGGAAATTTTTGTCCAAATTGAAATCCCGTCGCTTAAAAACTCCGCATGGGAATATACTAGAAATATTGTTCTTTGTTTTATTTCAGATAATCCGTTCCGCAAGTAATGATAAAAAGAACGTGTTTTGCGGGAGCGGCCTACTTTCACCCAGTTTTCAACATTTTTTAATGCAAAAGTACCTACAAATATTTAGTAATCGATACTCTGTAGTGCATTTTTTACCTTTCGGCATTAAGAGAGATAGTAAATGAAAAGAAAATTTTGTAGGTGCCTGTCAGTATGTGTGATTTCCTGAATTTTCCAGCCACGCTAACTTTGAAGGAATTTGTCTAACGGAGTTGGCCTTTGATATATATTCGTAGGGTTCCAAAATAAGGATCACGTTCTTTAAGCACATAGTTTCAACTAAAATGACAAAATGTCATAATATTACAGCATTTTAAAGATTTGAAATAACATTTTTCTACAGTTTTCAAAATTTGTTTGTGATAAGCCGCAAAAAAATACATGTAAATTGTTCTAATGGAATTTCTAATTTCCCTGAAAATTGGAAGTTTTATGCTTTTCAACATTTTGAAACTTTTTTGAAAAGTATAAAAAACTACTTCTATGGCAGGTCAAGCGATTTCAATTACATTTTTCCAGTGAACAGAAATTTAAAAAGTTGTAGTTTGTTCTTTATCATGTAAATTACCTATATTAGTATATTTTTGAACCGCAGTGAAATGCTGTAAAACTTGGCGCATAGCGCGCGCCCGCGCAACATTAATGTTATGATATACATGTTGTATACATGTTTACAAATGAACCAGTTTTAGATACGGCATATGTATCCTCTGCTTCTCTTCAGTGATGAATGCCATGAATGGTTTGTTTTCGAAATGTAATCATAATGAGTTTGCTGGAATTTCCTTTCCCAGTTCACACATCCTCTTTTCCCTAGAGAGCCAGAACCTATTAAAATCCTCCATGCACCCACATCTCATCCTCGCTAAAAGCTCCTGACTTCCTTTCTCTCCTTTCTCACACAAATATTGCGCTCTCGCCCTTGGCCTAACCCACACATAGTTCCCGTTAAACCTTGAACCTCTTATTCTCTCTTCCCCTGCATTATGTCTGTAGATATACGTCGTTCCTGCGTGGGTGCGACACGCCGATAGTATGTGTTCTAGGTACCCAGCGTGGGCATGACACGCTCTGCACATATCGCTGGGAACTTCTTGACATCAAATGCGGTCACGGTATGCTAAGGTCAAAATAACACCCTCCTGGCATGCGAAAATGAAACCCTCTGTACCTGAATTAGGCCCTGATAATCTGAGGAAAGCAAAAGTTTTCTCCTTCGACAAGGACTGTTTTTCTACATTTCTGTGAAAGTTTTCGTGCATTTTCTTGTCGAGTAGCTGTTGGTGAAATTTTTCAACCTCTGCTTTCTTCACGTCGGCTTTTATAAGTGAAGCATCTAGATGGAGTAATGCACTTTCCTCACTTCTGATGTTAAAATTCGGGCCAAGGGTCCCGGCCGCTTGCTCCGCGGCTTTGTAAAGAAATGCTCCTTCGCCAATCATCTCGTGGTTTCTGACCATTTTTAGGAAAGGATCTCTGCCATTGGCAACGATGTCAGATGTCGGAACAAGTGTCCAGTCCTTTTGCTAATATAAGTCTTTTATAATTCATAGAACCGGAAATAAGTAGTGTCAGGTAGAATAAAAAAAGGTTCCTCTGAATTCGTTGTATAGAATTCTTATACAGGATTTGTTTTAGTTATTTAACTTGAAAAATCAAAATATATGTACCTCATGATTGTTTGAAGAGCGGTGATCAGAAAAATATTGCAAAGAGGTTCATATCATATAATTTTGTTTTGCCTTTCCAACTTAATGGAACAAGTATCTGATTATTCTGTTGATATCAGTCTTTTATAATTTATAGAATCTGAACTGAGAGTCAAGTAGAAGAAAAAAAGGTTTCTCTTAATTCCTTGTATATCATTTGTTTCAGTTATTTCGAAAATAATTTCTTAAAAATGCAATAACTGCTAAAGAGTAAGAGTGAAATAGTGTAGCAAGGACGTAAAGTGTGAAGGAAGCCGACTGACAGCTGATGGCGCGGATAGCTTGACCGTACTGGATCGTACTACAAAAATGAACTATTGGTAAATGTCGCATCAGTCTTGGCGGAATTTTTTAATTTAAATAAAAAATTAAATTTGTGATTTTCTTTTTTTTTTTGTTTATTGACACGTCCGAATTATTGGCGAATGCAACAGTATCACTGCAGTTTGAATAAATAGCTAATTTCTTCTTAGAATAATAAACGTGGTCTCGGTAGAGGAAAAGTGTATAAATGATAAAAGCATGTCGCTGTGAACTCGCTGATAATAATTCGATAATAATTTTGTAATATTTTTTAAAATTATTTATTGAATTATTTACAAATCTTTTTTTTGACATTAATTATAATAATTTTGAAATTCATATGAAATTATACTTCTATTTTTTACTTAAACTTTCATTAATTTATTTGAAAGTCATTTTGAATATAATTTATTTTACATAAATTTGTTTTAAAATCCATATAAAATTATAGTTTTATATGAATTTTAAACTGATTATTATTTATGTAAAGGCAAGATTTGTAAATAATCTAATAAATAATAATTTTGAAGACAAGTGCAAAATTATTATAGATTATCATCAGCAAGTTCAAAGCCAATCATTCGGAGTTGTCAATAAACAAAACAAAATAAAATCATAAATTCCTTTTTTCATTCAAAATTAACATTCACGCCAAGACAGATGCGACTCTTATCGACAGTGCATTTCCGTAGTACGATCCAGTCGGCATCCTTCACACTCCACGTCGGACCTACACCATTTCACTCTCAATTTTTAGCAGTGACCGTATTTTTTCGAAAAACCAGAGACTTATTCAATGTCCCGCCACCGTGAAATCCCTTTCGGTGTCTAGAAACTTTTCGAAGTGCATTTTTAAAACCTCAAAACTAAATTATCGAATGTTAGTGGTAAATTTGAAGTGCTTCACAGATTTCGCCATTTTTGTGGACCCGGCTCCAACACCCTTAAGACTTGTTCCCGTACTTCACTTCGTTTAGCGCAAAAGGGCCCCGCACAAAATGTATTGAAAAAAGGTCTCGGTGGATTTTGATATTTTTTTGATATTTTGTAGAACATGTCCCCCCCGAACAAAAAATCATATTGACAAAACCCCGAAAAATGGACAGATTTTCATCTGCACCGCGCTAAAAGTACCCTTTCAGACCAGCATTCATGCTACATAGAAGCTATTGGCGCGAAGCTCACTGAAAATACTTAGCACTCTGCAACTGTGACATTTTGTAGATTATGACCCCACGAACAAAAAATCCTTCTGACAAAACCCCGAAAAATGGACAGATTTTCGTCCGCACCGCACCAAAGGGACCCTTTGGAGTAGCATGCACGCCACGTAGAGGCTACTGGAGCTGCGCTCACTGGAAACACTTAGCACTTTATAACTGTGACATTTTGTAGATCATGACCCCGCGAACAAAAAATCCCTGTGACAAACCCCCGAAGAATGAACAGATTTTCGTCTACACCGCGCCAAAGGGACCCTCTGGAGTAGCATGCACGCCACATAGAAGCTATTTGCCCTACGCTCACTGGCAACACTTAGCACTTTATAACTGTGACATTTTGTAGATCATGACCCCACGAACAAAAAATCCTTCTGACAAAACCCCGAAAAATGGACAGATTTTCGTCCGCACCGCACCAAAGGGAAAAGATTATCTTTTGACGAATTCATATCTGCGTTTTGCTAATGGGTTGATTTTTAATGTTAAGGGTTGGAGCCCAAGAATCGAAGTGGGTATTTTCGAGGAGCCCAAAAATCGGAGACTCTATCCATACTATAAAATTTCAGAGAAGATTATTTTCTTTGAAAGTCTCATCTGCGTTGTACCGAAGGGTTGATTTTTAATTTTAAGGGCTGGAGCCCAAGAATCCGGGTAGGCATTTTCGAGGAGCCCAAAAATCAGAGACTCTATCCAGACTATAAAGACCCAGCAAATATATTTTCTGAGAAATTCACATCTGCGAGGTACCAAAGGGTTGATTTTTAATGTTAAGGGCTGGAGCCCAAGAATCCGGGTAGTTGTTTTCGAGGAGCCCAAAAATCAGGGACTCTTTCCACACTCTAAAATTACCAAAAAGATTATTTTCCGAGAAAGTCTCATCTGCGTGGTAGCGAGGGGTTGATTTTTAGTGTTAAGGGAAGCAGCCCAAAAATCGGAGTGGGTATTTTCGAGGAACCCAAAAGTCAGAGACTCTATCCACACTTTAAAAATCCAGAAAATATTATTTTCTGAGAAAGTCTCATCTGCGTGTTACCACGGGGTTCACTTTTAATGTTAAGCGATGCAGCCCAAAAATCGGGCTGGGTATTTTCGAATAGCCCAAAAATCACAGACTCTATCCACACTTTAAAAATCCTGAAAAGATTATTTCCTGAGAAAGTCACATCTGCGAGGCAGCAAAGGGTTGAGTTTTAATGTTAAGGTTAGGAGTCCGAAAATCAGGGTGGGTATTTGCGAGGAGCCCAAAAATCAGAGACTCTATCCAGACTCTAAAAATCCAGCAAAAATTATTTTCTGAGATAGTCTTATCTGCGAGGTACCGAGGGGTTGATTTTCAATGTTAAAGGATGTAGCCCAAAAATCGGGGAGGGTATTTTCGAGTAGTCCAAAAATCAGAGACTCTGTCCACACTATAGAATTCCAGAAAAGATTATTTGTTGAGGAAATCTCATCTGGGTGGTACCAAGGAGTTGATTTTTAATGTTGAGGGATGAAGCTCGAATATAAGGGTGGGAATTTTTAAGGAGCCCAAAAATCAGAGACACTATCCGCACTATAAATATACCAAAAAGATGATTTATTGAGAAAGTCTCATCTGCGTGGTACCAAGGAGTTGATTTTTAATGTTAAGTGACGGAGCCCAAGAATCGTGGTGGGTATTTTCGAGAAGCCCAAAAATCAGAGACTCTATCCACACTATAGTATTCCAGAAAAGATTATTTGTTGAT
This sequence comes from Andricus grossulariae, assembly GCA_011634705.1. Taxonomy (NCBI): domain Eukaryota; kingdom Metazoa; phylum Arthropoda; class Insecta; order Hymenoptera; family Cynipidae; genus Andricus; species Andricus grossulariae. The sequence continues at coordinate 64,247,630 of JAABKJ010075445.1, read as the reverse complement.
AAAATCTCATCTGCGTGGTACTAAGGAGTTGATTTTTAATATTAAGGGATGAAGCCCAAAAATCAGGGTGGGTATTTTCGAGGAGTCCAAAAATCAGAGACTCTATCCACATTATAGAATTCCAGAAAAAATTATTTTCTGAGGAATTCTCATCTGCGTGGTACCGAGGGGTTGATTTTTAATGTTAAGGGTTGGAGCCCAAAAATCGGAGTAGGTATTTTCGAGGAGTCCAAAAATCAGAGACTCTATCCACACTATGAAAATCCAGAACAGATTATTTTCTGAGAAAGTCACATCTGTGAGGTACCAAAGGGTTGATTTTTAGTGTTAAGAGTTGGAGCCCAAAAATCAGAGTAGGTATTTTCGAGGAGCACAAAAATTAAAGACTCCATCCGTACTATAAAATTACAACAAAGATTATTTTTTGACGAATTTATATCTATGTTATGCTAAGGGGTTGATTTTTATTGTTAAGGGTTGGAGCCCAAAAATCGGAGTAGGTATTTTCGAGGAGTCCAAAAATCAGAGACTCTCTCCACGCTATAAAATTACCAAAAAGATTATCTTATGAGAAAGTCTCATCTGCGTGCTACCGAGGGGTTGATTTTTAATGTTTAGGGATGCAGCCCAAAAATCGGGGTGGGTATTTTCGAGTAGCCCAAAAATCAGAGACTCTATCCACAATATAGAATTCCAAGAAAGATTATTTGTTGAGAAAATCTCATCTGCGTGGTACTAAGGAGTTGATTTTCAACGTTAAGGGATGAAGCCCGAAAATCAGGGTGGGTACTTTTGAGGAGCCCAAAAATAAGAGACTCTATCCTCACTATAGAATTCCAGAAAATATTATTTGTTGAGAAAATCTCATCTGCGTGGTACCAAAGGGTTGATTTTTAGTATTAAGGGTTGGAGCTCAAAAGTCAAAGTGGGTATTTCCGAGGATTTGAAAAATTAGAGACTCTATACATGCTATAAAATTAGGTAAAAAATTGTTTTGGACGAATTCATATCTGCGTTTTTCTAAGGGGTTGATTTTTAATGTTAAGTGTTGGAGCCCAAGAATCCGGGTATGTATTTTCGAGGAATCCAAAAACCATAGACTCTATCCACACTATAAAGTTCCAGAAAAGATTATTTTCGGAGAAAGTCTCATCTGCGTGTTTCCATGGGGTTGATTTTTAATGTTAAGGGATGCAGCCAAAAATCGGAGTGGGTATTTTCGAGTAGCCCAAAAATCAGAGACTCTATCCACACTATGGAATTCCAGAAAATATTATTTTCTGAGAAAGTTTCATCTGCGTGTTACCACGGGGTTCACTTTTAATGTTAAGCGATGCAGCCCAAAAAGCGGGCTGGGTATTTTCGAATAGCCCAAAAATCACAGACTCTATCCACACTTTAAAAATCCTGAAAAGATTATTTTCTGAGAAAGTCACATCTGCGAGGCAGCAAAGGGTTGAGTTTTAATGTTAAGGTTAGGAGTCCGAAAATCGGGGAGGGTATTTTCGAGTAGTCCAAAAATCAGAGACTCTGTCCACACTATAGAATTCCAGAAAAGATTATTCATTTTTTAGATGACAGTTTCTCCCAGTGGGACCCTGCGGTGGTTGTTAACCTTTAGTTTTTAATTATATATATATCGCCAAAACTTTTTCTGCTGTGAATATCGTCAACCTGTTGATGATCCAGCACCACCACATCCTACAGAGGTAGATGGCCTAATACAAACAGAAGCAGAAGTCGAGGTTCAGCAACCAAGTAAACAATTAAAATGGACATACCATATGAACAGGGATGTTATGCGCCTTCATTTTTTGGCTGAGAAAAGTGGGCTAAGTGTGAGAAGAAAACATCATTGACTCTTCTTACTTAAGTTCCCAGAACTAGCCACAAGAATAAATGAGCAGAATCTAGCAGACCAAAAACGCTCAATATCTGTAAACAGCTTGCTTTCGGCTGTTGAAACAGCTGCCATCAAAATGGAACTGGAACAGCAGCTTCCTATTGATGAATTCCCCTTGGAAGATGTGGACAACGAAGAACTGATTGAAGCTGAAGGCATAGGTGCTAGGGACAATGAATATCAAGTACCGGATCCACTGGAACCAGATCCGGACATTAATAACGTTGATGAAAACAGAGAAATCCCAGAAAAATTCCAGCACCTTGAAAGGAGTCTTGGTCATGCTTTACTAGAGTGCAGACATGTAGAACCAACACAAAGGCATTCTCTACCCAAGATAAACATCACCAAGTATCTGCGTGCACTAATAGTACACCTGAACAGCAAGGTTCTACCTATGCATTTTTTTATGCAACACGTACTGCGTTACAGGTACAAACTCGTGTGTATTGTGCAGCTGTGGCAACCGTTAGAACGTTGCGCCGCAGAACTAGGCCTACAAATGCAGTCTTTGTCCAAGAAAGGGATTGAGTTCCACCATGGAAGATCAGGTTGGATATGGGTGTTAGAAAAGTAACCTGCAAATTGGGTCGATTGACTCAATATAAGAAAGGAAATAAAACCAGAAAGCTGATACACCATGTTGATAAAATTTCAAGGCGACTCCTTTAGTGCACTGTGGTTCAGTTTAGCGTTTAACCCATTGAGCAAAACACTAAATAGCATGTATCATGGGTTCCGAATACATGATAACGAGGATGATCATCAAGTGACCCATCTTCTATATATGGATGACCTGAAGCTATGTGCTAGTTCGGACCAGAAACTGCAGCAAGTGATCGATGTCACAAAGCAGCTTTCCAATGATATCCACATGGAGTTCGGACTAGGTAACTGCAGAACAGTGCATGTAGCCAGCGGAGAATTAGGGACCGCAGAGCTAGAGAACGATTTTGAGAATGACATCGAGGCAATGGGTGAGGGTGTGTCATATAAATACCTGGGTATTCACGAATCTAAGGGTATTCAGCATACGATAGTTAAGAAGAGCCCAACAACTGCCTTCACTACAAGATTCAGATTGGTTCTGAAGAGTTCTCTTAACTCGGTAAACAAATCAGGGCAATCAACACCTATGTCATCCCTGTCCTTACGTACTCCTTTGGGCTCATCAAATGGTCGAACACCGACCTCGAACGAATAAACCAAATCATCCGCGTAGAAATGACGAAGCAGCGAATGCTTTACAGTAATTCGGCGATTGAAAGGGTAGTTCTACAACGACATAGAGGGGGTAGGGGCGTTGTAGGTGTCAGGAAACTGTGTGAGTCACAAGTTATACAGTTGCGAGACTATTTTAACAGCAAGCGAGGTGATACGCTTCACAACACCATATGGAAAGCTGATCTTGACTACACGCCCTTGAATTTTTTCTCAGAGGAGGCCTTGAATATCATGGCAGAAACCATAGAGGAATTAGAAACGCAATGGAGACAGAAAGCCATCCACGGTGAGCACCCCAAAACGTTAGATCAACATGAAGTGGATAATGAGGCATTCAATATTTGGCTGAAAAAGGGCGTCCTGTATCCGGAAACGAAAGGATTCGTGATTGCAATACAGGACAGGGTTCTCAGCACCAGAAATGATCGCAAACACGTGCTACATCAAGACGTGGTTGATCGGTGCCGATTATGTGGAGATACCAACGAATCCATCGAGCACATTACTGATGGTTGTCGCGTAATGGCTGAAACAGAATATATGCACAGGTATAATAATGTGGCGGGCATTATACATCAACAACTTGCCTCAAACCTAGGATTCTTAACTGAATGGATGCCTTTCTATAGATACAATCCAATGGCCGTTCTAGAAAACGAAGATTACATATTATATTGGGATGTTACTATCCAGACGGATCATTTCATCCAAGCCAATCGACCGGACATCGTAATGCGAGAAAAAAAAGGTGGACGAGTCTGCATCATCGACATTGCTTGTCCACTTAACCAAAATTTGCAGACAACCTATACAATACAACCAAGAAACCAAGAAAAATCCATAATTTTTTTTCGAAATTCGAATATTAACACCTGCCACCGGGCACTTCAAAATCCCATTTAATTAACATGGGGAAATTTTGGATTTTCGAAAAATTGAACTCATACCTCAGGGTTTGATCGGAACGTGCCAACTTTTTCAGGGATTAAAGATGAGTTCCTATGAAATAAAACCATACTAATAACTCTTATTTTACTCCCCGCCCCCTCACAGCGTCCCAAATATGACCCAAAAATCAAAAAACTACATTTTTACGTATTATTGTTACTTTTTGGCAATTTCCGTCGTATTTTTTATGTGAATGATTACAAATGGATAATTTGAATATTTCTCATGACTTTTTAAACCATTTTTAATTGTGTAGAAAAATTTAACTTATTTAAACAATTACTTATTCCCAAAAAATGTAAAAAATAATCGTATTTTCTGATTGAAATATAATAGTTTGTCATTGTTTGGAGTAGTCGCCTCGGTTCGGTCCTATTGCCACTCCCAACTGAACCATGGCCTCCATCCGAGAGAGGCCTATTGTGGGTGGCAATGCGTGATACTGGTGACGTAACCGCATAGTTCGTTGCGTTGGGGAGTTAGCCCAATGCAACGTGGCTGACTGCAAGTGCCGTAGCTCTTGGGCGATGGGGTCGCCACATCCCTACTATTACCATTACTATTATTATTATTAAACCATTGTATAATGTTGATATATTGTTGGAATTTCAAAAGAATGAAAAGTATCAGTCAACCAAAACTGTGATATTAAAATATTAAATAATGTACAACAAAGGAGCACTTTCTGAACTTCCCTTTTCAATTACATTCATTAAAAAGAATTCGGAAATCCTAGTAAGTCTTCCTGGCTTCAAATGAATCGTGGGGTATTTTCTACCCCAAATAAACTCCAATATTCCGAATATACTTCTGACAATCCTTAGAGCTAAATGCAGTTGCACTGCATGTTTAGAATAGGCCTTGAGATCATCCATGTAAAATACATGAGTGACCTTATGCCTTTGATATTCAGGTATGCCGTAAAAGTACCCTTGGGAATTACAAAGTGCGAGAGATAGTGGCACTAGTATGAGGCAAAAGGGGAGACTGCTCATGGTGTCGCCCTGAAAGACGCTTCTCTGGAAAGTGACGCTGTTAGTTGTCACACGATGTACTAGATGAGATAGTACACTGGGACTGCGATTTACCGGGGGTTTCGGGGGTACCCTCAATGGCCTTCACGGTGAATCAAAGTTCTCCGAACCGTTGTTCTTCTACTACTTGCTTGTGGCTTCTTATAGTACCGAACCGCAAACTGCGCAACTCCGATGATCTTGCAAGCGCCTCTTTCTCGCCCTCTCGGACCACCTCTTTCGGTATATCAGGTTCCGGTGAAGCGCGGACCCAGTGTAAAGCTGGCTTTAGAAGAAGTCTATGTCTGTCTATGAAGCTCCCAATGTGTGGATGAGCTTTCAAGCTTTCCAGCAGACAGATGGTAAGTATATGGGAGGTTGAATCGAAAGCTTTTCGATAGTCTATCCAGGCCATCGACAGGCCGTGTTTGTAGAATGCTACGTTTTTGTAGACGCATCTGTCGATTAGCAGGGTCTCCCGACATCCTGGTACGCCTTTCTTTGAGCCGCGTTCGTACATCTCTCGCCACACATATCCGATTTTCCAAACAGTCCTATAATTTAGGATGGCTGTAAAGATCTTGTACAGCGTGCTCAGAAAAGTGATTGGCCTGTATTTATTAGAGTTAGACAAGTTGCCCTTCTTCGGGAGGAGTACTGTGCGTCCTTTCACCAACCCCTGTGAATAGGCTCTTTTAACTTCAGATATAAGGTAAAAATGCGAGCCAGCCGCTAGTGGGTTTAAGGAAACTGATTCCACCAGAAGATCTTAATACCACCTGGTCCTGCAGCGGAATAGTTCATGTCCCTCAATACTTTTTTCACTTCTTCGGTAGTGATAGGTCTGCATTCTTCCTCAGGTGTTATAAGATTACTACAGCTCCCTGAAGCTAGTTATGTTCCCTGTCCACAGTAACTTCTCCTAGCGTCAGATATTACCCGTCTTTTGTCAACAATGTGCTGCCCGATGGTCAGCAGCTTCGATTTGGTGAGTGTGATAACGGATCCGTAGTTCGCACGTGAAGGATCGGAGCTTAGCAGTTAAGTTCTTCCAATATGTTATGTAGTCAATCACATACTGATTGCGGGACGCATATTATATTGCCCAGCCTATCTTTGTGCTAAGATGTTGCATGCGCCGCCTGGTCTTATGGTCAGCCGTTGGTTTTGTTTTACGGTTTGCATATGCCAAAGCTCTCGCTGCATAATACACAGCACAATTGATGATCCAGAGGTGTCAATATGCGGAAAAGTTTTCACGAAGCAGAAACACCTGGATGTTGATGCTTCTCCTGGTCTAAAAGCAGCGCTCTTCCGCTACTGGATACCAGCCCGCAGTTGGTCTTTGTGTTGCCTCACTTTATCTGCTGTCGGCTTGCTCTAATCGCAGTAGAGTGGGCAAGAGCTCTGGGCGTTTCTCACACCACAGTGTATGCAGCCGCGCCATGTAGTTGATTCGCCCAGGGGCTCTACTGATATCGGAGCACTCTAATAGGTCGTTATTCAGTCTATTCATCCACTCAAAAACATTAAAACGTTGCTGGTACATCGTATTATCTCCATCTTTATTGATTCCTCCAACTCTGGGGTATTCGGCATTGCTGTTCGACTTATTGTCGGGAGCGCCGCGCGTTCTTTGGTATTACAACTTTCACTGTTCACCGAGATAACAAAAAAATTATTCGTTTAAAAATAATGAAAGAAACAAAAAATAAAGAATTTTCGTTCTCAAATTTTCAGAGTCATTTTGGCACCCATTGTAAACTTTTCAGCCCTTTCATAAAAGGAACGATCCAAATTTTTTATTTTCGATGCGCTCTACTATACATGTTCCATTTCACTGTCTCCCTTAAGGTCTCCTCAGAATGGGACTTTATGAGTCGACGGTGCGTCGATGCAGCATCGACGTTACATCGACGCTAAGTCGACTTATGAATCCCATTGTGGAGCGACCTTTAATGCACTGACTATACACTGTCTGTCTGCACCATTTTTTTCTGCTGATTTTTTCTGAATGATTCCTTGATTCAAATACCTGCATCAATTTTATTCTTTTAAATGAGTTGGTGTTTCTTTGTATGGGCTTAAGGGTCCATTAATTAAAAAACCGTGTTTTTTAATCAAACGTTTCGACCAGCCCTATGCATCGCCCCCACTCTTTCTGTTCTCTTAGCATCCGGAGGGGTATCGTAGTTCAAGTAAATCCAACCCTCACTATAATATTCCACAAAAGATTATTTGTTGAGAAAGTCTCATCTGCGTGGTTGCAAGGGGTTGATTTTCAATTGTAAGGAATGAAGCCCGAAAATCAGGGTGGGAATTTTTGAGAAGCCGCAAAATCAGAGACTCTATCTACACTATAAAATTCAAGAAAAGGTTGTTTTCTCTGAAAGTCACATCTGCGAGGTAGCAAAGGGTTGATTTTTAATGGTAAGGGATGGAGTTCAAAAATCGGGGTGTGCATTTTCGAGGAGCCCGAAAATCAAAGACTCTATCCACACTATAAGATTCCAGAAAAGATTATTTTTTGAGAAAGTCTCATGTGCGTGGTTGCAAGGGGTTGATTTTTAAAGTTAAGGGATGAAGCCCGAAAATCAGGGTGGGTACTTTAGAGGATCCCAAAAATCAGAGACTCTATCCACACTATAAAATTCCAGAAAAGATTATTTTCTCAGAAAGTCACATCTGCGAGTTACCAAAGGGTTGATTTTCAATGTTTAGGGTTGGTGCCCAAAAATCAAGGTGAGTATTTTCGAGGAGCCTAAAAATCAGAGAACCTATCCTCACTGTAATATTCCACAAAAAATTATTTTTTGAGAAAGTCACATCTGCGTGGTTCCAAGGGGTTGATTTTTAATTTTAAGGGATGCAGCTCAAAACTCAGAAGGGGTATTTTCAAAGAGCCAAACAATCAGAGATTCTATCCACACTATAAATTTCCAGTGAAGATTATTTTCTCAGAAGGTCACATCTGCGAGGTACCGAAGGGTTGATTTTTAGTGTTAAGGGATGCAGCTCGAAAATCAAGGTGGATATTTTAGAGTATACCAAAAATCAGAGACTCTATCCACACTATAAAATTCCAGAAAAGATTATTTTCTCAGAAAGTCACATCTGCTTGGTACCAAAGGTTTGATCCTTAATGTTAAGGGATAAAGCTCAAAAATCGAGGTGCGTATTTTCGAGGAGCCTAAAAATCAAAGACTATCCACACTACAAAATTCCAGAAAAGAATATTTGTTGTGAAAGTGTTATCTGCGTGGTACCAAAGGGTTGATTTTTAATGTTAAAGGATAGAGCCAAAAAAATCGAAAGGTGGGAAGGTGGGTTATTTTCGAGGAGTCCAAAAATCACAGACACTATCCTCACTATAATATTCCACAAAAGATTATTTGTTGAGAAAGTCTCATCTGCGTGGTTGCAAGGGGTTGATTTTCAATGTTAAGGAATGAAGCCCGAAAATCAGGGTGGGGATTTTTGAGAAGCCGCAAAATCAGAGACTCTATCTACACTATAAAATTCAAGAAAAGGTTGTTTTCTCTGAGAGTCACATCTGCGAGGTAACAAAGGTTTGATTTTTAATGTTAAGGGATGGAGCTCAAAAATTGGGGTGGGTATTTTCGAGGAGCCTAAAAATCAGAGACTCTATCCACACTATATGATTCCAGAACAGATTATTTTTTGAGAAATTCTCATCTGCGTGGTAGCAAGGGGTTGATTTTGATTATCAAGTGATGGAGCCCAAAAATCAGGGTGGTTATTTTCAAGGAGCTCAAAAATCAGAGATTCTATCCACAATGAAAAATTCCAGAAAAGATTATTTTATGAGAATGTCACATCTGCGAGGTACCTCAGGTTTATTATTAATGTCAAGGGTTGGAGCCCAAAAATCATGGTGGGTATTTTCGAGGAGCCCGAAAATCGGAGACTCTATCCGCACTATAATATTCCACAAAAGATTATTTTTTGAGAAAGTCTCATCTGCGTGGTTGTAAGGGGTTCATTTTTAATGTTAAGGGTTGAAGCCCGAAAATCAGGGTGGGTATTTTCCAGGAGCTGAAAAATCAGAGACTCTATCCACACTATAAAATTCCAGAAAAGAATGTTTTCTCAGAAAGTCACATCTGCGAGGTACAACAGGGTTGATTTTTAATGTTAAGGGTTGGAGCCCTAAAATCAGGGTGGGTATTTCCGAGGAGCCCAAGTATCAAAGACTCTATCCACACTATAAAATTCCAGAAAAGATAATTGTTTGAGAAAGTCACTTCTGCGTAGCAGCAAGGGGTTGATTTCTAATATTATGTGATGGAGCCCGAAAATCGGGGTGGGTATTTTCTGGAGGCCCAAAATCGGAGACTCTATCCGGACTATAAAATTCCAGAAAAGATTATTTTATGAGAAAGTCACATCTGCGAGGTACCAAAGGTTTGATTTTTAATGTTAAGGGATGGAGCTCAAAAATCAACGTAGGTATTTTTGAGAAGCCCAAAAATCAAAGACTCTAATTGCACTATAATATTCCACAAAGATATTTTTGTTGAGAAAGTCTCATCTGCTTGGTAGCAAGGGGTTGATTTTTATTATTTATAACTGGAGCCCGAAAATCGGGGTGGGTATTTTCGAGGAGCCCTAAAATCAGAGACTCTATCAACATCATAAAATTCCAGAAAAGATTATTTTTTGAGGAAGTCACATCTGCGTGGAACCAAGGGGTTACATTTTATTGTTAAGGGATGGAGCCCGAAAATAAAGGTGGGTATTTTCGAGAAGCCCAAAAATCAGAGACTCCATTCACACTATAAAATTCCAGAAAAGATTATTTTTTGAGAAAGTCACATCTGCGTGGTTCCAAGGGGTTGATTTTTAATGTTAAGGGATGCAGCTCAAAACTCAGAAGGGGTATTTTCAAAGAGCCAAACAATCAGAGATTCCATCCTCACTACAAAATTGCAGAAAAGAATATTGTTTGAGAAAGTCTCATCTGCGTGGCAAAAATGATCGATTTTTAATGTTGAGGTTTGGCGCCCAAAAATCAGGGTGGGTATTTTCGAGGATCCCAAACATCAGAGTCTCTATCCATGGCACGTTGGAAAGGGGGTCGTGTGTGACCTAAGCTATTTCTGTGGACAGGCATGGGGGTGCATTCATGCCCCCCTGGAGATGTTGGTAGGGAGTTCTTGTGTCACCTAATTTTTCTCTGTGGTCAGTCATAGGGGTGCCTTCTCGCCCCCCATAACACGTTGGAAAGGGGGTCGTGTGTGACCTAAGTTATTTCTGTGATCAGTCATGGGGGTACCTTCTCGCCCCCCATTACACGTTGGAATGGGTGTCGTGTGTGACCTAAGTTTTTTTTCTGTGGCCAGTCTTTGGGGTGCCTTCTCGTCCCCCATGACACGTTAGAAAGGGGTTCGTGTGCGACCTGAATTATTTCTGTGTTCAGAAATAGGGGTGCCTATTCTCCCTCTATGAGACGTTGGAACGGGGGTCGTGTGTGACCCAAGTTTTTTCTGTGGCCAGTCATAAGGGTGCCTGCTCGCCCCCCCATGACACGTGGGAATGGGGGTCGTGTGTGACCTAAGTTATTTCTGTGGCCAGTCGTAGGGGTACCTTCTCGCCCTTCATGACACTTTGGATAGGTTGTCTTGTGTTACCTACGTTTTTTCTGTGGCCAGTCATAAGGGTACCTTCTCGCCTTCCCGCCCCCATGACACTTTGGAATGGGGGTCGTATGTAACCTAAGTTATTTCTGTGATCAGTCATAGGTGTGCCTTCTCGCCCTCCATAACACGTTGGAACGAGGGTCTTGTGTGACCTAAGTGGTTTCTGTGTCTAGTCATAGGGCTGCCTTCTCGCCCCCATGACACATTGAAACGGGAATCGTGTCTGACCTAAGTTATTTCCGTGGCCAGTTATAGGGGTGCCTTCTCGCCCCCATGACACGTTGGAACGGGGGTCGAGTGTGACCTAAGTTTTTTTTCTGTGGCCAGACTTTGGGGTGACTTCTCGTCCCCCATGACACGTTAGAAAGGGTCTCGTGTGTGACCTGAATTATTTCTGTGTTCAGACGTAGGGGTGCCTATTCTCCCTCTATGACACGTTGGAACGGGGGTCGTGTGTGACCCAAGTTATTTCTGTGGACAGTCATAAGGGTGCCTTTTCGCCCACCATGACCGGTTGGAAAGGGGTTCGTGTGTGACCTAAGTTATTTCTGTGATCAGTCATGGGGGTGCCTTCTCGCCCCCCATGACACGTTGGAAAGGGGGTCGTGTGTGACCTAAGCTATTTTTGTGGACAGGCATAGGGGTGCATTCATGCCCCCCTGGAGATGTTGGTAGGGAGTTCTTGTGTCACCTAATTATTCTCTGTGGTCAGTCATAGGGGTGCCTTCTCGCCCCCCATAACACGTTGGAAAGGTGGTCTTGTGTGACCTATGTTATTTCTGTGATCAGTCATGAGGGTGCCTTCTCGCCCCCAATTACACGTTGGAATGGGTGTCGTGTCTGACCTAAGTTTTTTTTTCTGTGGCCAGTCATAGGGGCGCCTTCTCGTCCCCCATGACACTTTGGAAAGGGTGTCGTGTGTGACCTGAATTATTTCTGTGTTCAGACATAGGGGTGCCTTTTCTCCCCCTATGACACGTTGGAACGGGGGTCATGTGTGACCTAAGTTATTTATGTGACCAGTTATAGGGGTGTCTTCTCGCCCCCCGTGACAAGTTGGGAAAGAGGTCGTGTGTGACCCAAGTTTCATCCGTGGCCAGTCATCAGGGTGCCTTCTCGCCCCCCCCCCCCCATAACACGATGGAAAGGGGTTCGTGCGTGACGTAAGTTATTCCTATGGCAAGTCATACGGGTGCCTTCTCGCCCCCCACGTTGGAAAGGGGACCTTGTGTGACCCAAGTTATTTCTTTGGCCATTTATAGGGGTGCATTCTCGCCTCGGATGACACCAAGGAAAGGGGGTCGTTTGTGACCTGAGTTATTTCTGTCGCAAGTTATAGGGGCACCTTCTCGCCCCACATGACACGTTCGAAAAGGGGGTCGTGTGAGACTTAAGTTATTCCTGTGATCAGTCATTGGGGTGCCTCCTCGCCCCACATGACACGTTGGAAAGGGGGCCGTGTGTGACCTAAGTTATTTCTGTGATCAGTCATAAGGGTACCTTCTCACCCCCAATGACACGTTGGAAAAGGGGGTCGTATGTGACTCAAGTTATTTCTGTGGCCAGGCATAGGGGTTCCTTTTAGCCCCCTATGACACATTGAAACAGGAATCTTGTCTGACCTTAGTTATTTCCGTGGCCAGTCATAGTGGTGCCTTCTCGCCCTCATGACACGTTGGAAAGGGGGTCGTGTGTGACCTAACTTATTTCGGTGGCCATTTATAGGGTAGCCTTCTCGGCCCCCATGACACGTTGGGAAGGGGGTCGTGTGTGACCTATGTTATTTCTGTGATGAGTCATCGGGGTGCCTTCTTGCCCCCCATGACACGTTGGAAAGGGGTTCGTGTGTGACCTAAGTTATTTCTGTGGCCAGTCTTTGGGGTGCCTTCTCGTCCCCCATGACACGTTAGAAAGGGTTTCGTGTGCGACCTGAATTATTTCTGTGTTCAGACATAGGGGTGCCTATTCTCCCTCTATGACACGTTGGAACGGGGGTCGTGTGTGACCTAAGTTTTTACTGTGGCCAGCCATAGAGGTGCCTTTTCGCCCCCCATGACACGTTGGAAAGGGGGTCGTGTGTGACCTAAGCTATTTCTGTGGACAGGCATAGGGGTGCATTCATGCCCCCTGGAGATGTTGGTAGGGAGTTCTTGTGTGACCTAATTTTTCTCTGTGGTCAGTCATGGGGGTGCCTTCTCGCCCCCCCCCCATAACACGTTGGAAAGGGGGTCGTGTGTGACCTAAGTTATTTCTGTGATCAGTCATGGGGGTGCCTTCTCGCCCTTACCAACATTTACCGTCATGACCGGACATTACCGGTCAGGTCAGGTATTACCACAGTCAGGCCGAGCAGTGCCCAACACTAATCAAGAAAAACGATTATCTATTGATGGATAGAGGTGTCAAAATCGTATCCTTGACTGGGTCTAATAAAAATGTTTAATACAGCTAATTGACTAATTTCGTGATATTTTTTTCTATAAGAATATTAAATTAAATATGTAAGCTTTATTTCAAAAAGAAAATTTTTCTTTATTTTTGGAAACTCATGCAGGTAAATACTGTCGATTTTTTCCTATCTACTGTACGGTGGTTTCCCCTACATATTTTCTGAAAGAAATGGAAGGAAATTAATAAATTTGAAATGTATCCTACTTTACGAAATTAAAAATAAGTAATTATAGGTATTTTTTGAAGGTACTCAAAGGAATTAAATAAATGTGAATTTGGTCCTGTTTCTGGAACACAAAATAATTCCGAGAGTCGTTGCTGCCGCTGTTGGAACTGCAGGGAATTAAATTTCTGAAAAATGTATTATTCTCTTCCGGATTGCAGGTCCGTTGAAGAATCAGGTTTTAAATAGGATATAAAAATATTCATTTTTACGCTGAAATCGGAATTTCACAATTCTTTTTAATTCAAGCCTTCTCACTGGGATACTTAGCGCGGTTGTTTATATGACAGTCAAATCTTGAAAGTATAAAGTAATATGTGAGCCCAGCAAAAAAAGAAAGTATTGATACGAATTGAATTGAAAAGACTAAGACACCCTGCAAATCCCGCTTTACGACATTGACGCATTGGACCTATGTGTCAATGCGTGTAAATTCGTGAAGATGGTATTTCAATTTTAAATCTTTCTATACGTACAAATACGGTGCAAAAGTTTAAAGTCAGCGAATACACTTCAATGCGTCAGCACGCAAACGCTTCAACATTGGTCAATGCGTCTGAATTCGTGAGAGTGAAATACACACTTGAATTCGCCCCAATGCGTCACGGCGAATTTCAGCAAGTGTTGATTTATACAATTTGATCCGTAACAAAAAAACCAACTTGCGGGCATATAGAATTTCTTGTTAATGTTTAGTAAATTGTCTCGCAGCTCAGTTGCGGGTACACTGGACTGATATACGAGGGATTGCGGTTTTAAGTCTCGACGCATGCACTTTTCATTAATTTTTTTCTACTTGACCTTGACCACGCATTCATATGAATTCACACGCATTCAATTCGAGCTGTATCAATTCATCTAAATGCGTCTCAATGCGTTTGAACGAATCGGAAAACGGGATTCACGCGCATTACAAAAATGTTAATTCGCCCCAATCCGTATCAATTCTTTCTTTTTTGCTGGGCTTACTTGGACGTCATTGATTTCGTAATTGAAGATTATGGGAGTCACAGTTCTAGATTATGTAACCACTGAACTTCTTTCTAGATTAAGCGGCATTTTACTCTTTAAACACCATTCATAAAAATTGTCCAGATCATTCTGTAGCTGCACACAATCACCTATTTGTTTTATTCTCTTAATTATCTTTGTATCGTCTGCATATAATAGCATTTTTTATGCGGTCTTATCAGTTACATCATTACTGTAGACAATATAAAAAATACGTCCTAAATTTGAGCCTTGGGGGACTCCCGATTTAGGCTGATAAGTTTCAGAAGAGTGACCTGCGAACTGAACATAGTGATTCCTATTTGTTAGAAAGTTATTAATTAGTATAACAAGATTGGTCGGTAGATTAAATTCATGTAATTTTATTAATAATAGCTTGCTGTTCACTTTATCAAAAGCCTTTGAGAAATCGAAATAGACTACATCAACACTTCGGTGTCTTTCCATTGTGATGGATAAATTTCACTCTTGAGAGCAATATTGTAAATATATGTGAGTGATTCAATTAACGCTGGATAGCATTCCTTAAAAATAAAGCCAGATATCCTATCAATTCCAGCTATATGTTTATTTAATAATCTTTTTATTGCATTCTCTACTTGCGTAGGCAGAAATTGTATATTGTTCCCAAAGAGATCCTTCCCTACCAAGTCATCACACCATTTATCATCTCTTCATCTTCCACATAGACGCTCTCAAAGTATTCTGCAAATGATCCAAAAATCTACCCCTCTTCGCTCAATTTAGAGCCCTCATACATCATGATTCCAGGAATTCTTGTTTCATTTTTTAACTTTAGGGCTATGTTCCAAATCGTCCTTTGATCACTCTGTCGAGAGTTTTCTGCATGTGCTAAATAATTTTTATGATCGTCTTTGGCCATTTTTTTAACGATTTTGCAAATTTCATTGAGAGCCTTTATATCAGCAGCCGATTTGATTATATTACCTCGCAATTTGTATTTGATTCTTAAATAGTTTTTTAATATATTAGAAAACCAGATAGGGTAATGCTTGGCAGAGGAGTTAAACTTTAGAGTAGGAATAGATTCACACATTTCCTTTAGTATTACATCATAAAGATATTTGCTGCCTCCGAATCATTAATCTTATACAACTTATTCCAATTCATTTTTGCTGAGTTTAAGTGTAGACACGCATAGTCTCCTTTTTTTAAATCAAGGCGGTTTTGACAATCTATCTTTAACTTACAAATTGCATCATTTTTCATGCAGTTAAAATCTATTAGTAAAGTGGGATGGTGCTCACCCATATTCACCATAGTATCTCAAGTGGTTTTTACTGTACGCATACACTCTAAAAAAAGTCTATTAACAATAAAATTACGTTCCTTTCAGAATGCGTCCTTTGAAATTAAGACGAGATTTGTTTTATCCATCAATAGAATCGTTTCACTGTTCAAAGACTTATCCGTTAAATGCAAAACGGAAGTAGTTTTACTGATGTCGAAAACCCACCCCTAATTAATATGTATCAAATACTTAAGAAAATGTCCAATTCATTACGATGTTAATACGTTTATAGTTATTTCATAGCCTAGAAAATTCACAAAAATCATCCCACGACTAATGCTGGTGGCGAAACATCTCGCTTGGATCCCAAAACCCCACCTCCCGTGCAACACGATTTCTTCAAACTTGGAAAACCGACACAAATAGCCAGAAGTTCACACAATCTTACGTATTTAACATCGGGAAAAATTTTCCTTTTTGCTTCCAGGAATAATGCTGGCTGCAAAACATCTCGCTCGAATATCGAAAAGCCACCCCTAATTAATAAGTACCAAAAACATTAAAAAATACCCAATTCAGTACTAAGTTAATACATTTATGGTTATTTCATAGCCTAGAAAATTCATAAAAACCGTCCCTCGGCTAATGCCGGTGGCCAGACATCTCGCTTGGATCCCTAAAACCCACCTCCCGTGCAACACGATTTCTTCTAACTCGGAAAACCGACAAAAACAGCCAGATGTTCATACAATCTTACGTCTTTAACATCATGAAAAATTGTCGTCTTTGCTCCCATGAATAATGCTGGTTGCAAAACATCTCGCTCGAATATCGAAAACCCACCCCTAATTAATAAGTATCAAATACTTAAGAAAATGGCCAATTCATTACGATGTTAATACTTTATGGTTATTTGATAGCCTCGAAAATTTACAAAAATCGTTCCCGACTAATGGCTGTGGTCAAACATCTCGCTTGGATCCCAAAAACCCACCTCCCGTGCAACAGGATTTCTTCAACCTCGGAAAACCGACAAAAACAGCCAGAATTTCATACAATCATACGTATTCAACATCATGAAAAATTGTCCTCTTTGCTCCCATGAATAATGCTGGTTGCAAAACATCTCGCTCGAATATCGAAAACCCACCCCTAATTAATGAGTATCAAATACTTAAGAAAATGTCCAATTCATTACGATATTAATACGTTTATGGTTATTTCATAGCCTAGAAAATTCACAAAAATCATCCCACGACTAATGCCGGTGGCCAAACATCTCGCCTGGATCCCAAAAACCCAACTCCCGTGCAACACGATTTCTTCAAACTCGGAAAACCGACAGAAACAGCCAGAAGTTCATACAATCTTACGTATTTAACATCGGGAAAAATGTTCCTTTTTGCTTCCAGGAATAATGCTGGTTGCAAAACATCTCGCTCGAATATCGAAAACCCACCCCTAATTAATATGTATCAAATACTTAAGAAAATGTCCAATTCATTACGATGTTAATACGTTTATGGTTATTTCATAGCCTAGAAAATTCACAAAAATCATCCCACGACTAATGCCGGTGGCGAAACATCTCGCTTGGATCCCAAAAACCCACGTCCCGTGTAACACGATTTCTTCAAACTTGGAAAACCGACACAAACAGCCAGAAGTTCACACAATCTTACGTATTTGACATCGTGAAAAATTGTCCTTTTTGCTCCCATGAATAATGCTGGTTGCAAAACATCTCGCTCGAATATCGAAAAGCCACCCCTAATTAATAAGTACCAAAAACATTAGAAAATGTCCATTTCAGTACGAAGTTAATACATTTATGGTTATTTGATAGCCTAGACAATTTATAGAAATCCTCCCACGACTAATGCTGGTGGCCAAACATCTCGCTTGGATCCCAAATACTCACCTCCCGTGCAACACGATTTCTTCAAACTCAGAAAACCGACGAAAACAGCCAGAAGTTCATACAACCTTACGTCTTTAACATCATGAAAAATTATCCTTTTTGCTCCCATGCATGATTCGGGTTGAAAAACATCTTGCTCGAATATCGAAAACCCACCCCTAATTATTAAGTATCAAATTCTTAAGAAAATGGTTAACTCATTCCGATGTTAATACGTTTATGGTTATTTTATAACCTAGAAAATACACAAAAATCGTTCCCGACTAATAGCCGTGGCCAAACATCTCGCTTGGAACCCAAAAACCCACCTCCCGTGCAACACGATTTCTTCAAACTCGGAAAACCGACAAAAATAGCCAGTAGTTCATACAATTATACGTATTTAGCATCATGAAAAATGGTCCTTTTTGCTCCCATAGATGATTCTGGTTGAAAAACATCTCGCTCGAATATCGAAAACCCACCAATAATTAATAAGTATCAAATACTTAAGAAAATGTCCAATTCATTAGGATCTTAATACGTTCAGGGATATTTCATAGGCTAGAAAATTCATAAAAATCATCCCACAACTAATGCCGGTGGCGAAACATCTCGCTGGGATCCCTAAAACCCACCTCCCGTGCCACACGATTTCTTCAAACTCAGAAAACCGACAAAAACAGCCAGCAGTTCGTACAATCTTAGGTCTTTAACATCATGAAAAATCATCCTTTTTGCTCCCATGGATAATTCTGGTTGCAAAACATCTCGCTCGAATATCGAAAACCCACTCCTAATTAATAAGTATCAAAAACATTAGAAATGTACAATTCAGTACGAAGTTAATACATTTATGGTTATTTCATAGCCTGGAAAATTCATAAAAATCATCCCACGACTAATGCCGGTGACCAAACATCTCGCTTGGAACCCAAAAACCCACCTCACGTGCAACACGATTTCTTCAAACACGGAAAACCGACAAAAACAGCCAGCAGTTCGTACAATCTTAGGTCTTTAACATCATGAAAAATCATCCTTTTTGCTCGCATGGATAATTCTGGTTGCAAAATATCTCGCTCGAATATCGAAAACCCACCCCTAATTAATAAGTATCAAAAACATTAGAAATGTACAATTCAGTACGAAGTTAATACATTTATGGTTATTTCATAGCGCAGTTGCAAAGATGGCAAAACTGCGGCAAGTCTCTCCAGCGGCATCTCTCACCCGAGGAAGTTTTCTAAGCAGTTGTAAAGATCGCAAAATTGCGGCAAGTCTCTCCAGCGGCATCCTCACCCAAGGAAGTTTTCTAAGCAGTTGCAAAGATGGCAAAACTACAGCAAGTCTCCCTAGCGGCATATATCGCCCATGACAATTCTTTAAGTATTTGTAAAGAAGGTCAAACTACGGCATGGCTCCCCAGCGGCATCTGTCACCGAAAAAAATGTTCTATGCAGTAGTGAAGATGACAAAGCTGCGGCAAGTCTCTCCAGCAGCATCTATTGTCCAAGAACATTTTCGAAGTAGTTAAGAAAATAGCAGAACTGCAGCAAGTTTCTCCAATGGCATCTCACACCCAAGAACATTTTCTGAATAGTTGCAAAAATGGCAAAACTGCGGCAAGTCTCTCCGGCGGCATCTCTCACCCATGGAAGTTTTTTAAGCAGTAGCGAAGATGGCAAAACTGCGGCAAGTCTCTCCAGCGGCATCTCTCACCCAAGAAAGTTTTCTAAGCAGTTCCAAAGCTGGCAAAACTGCTGCAAGTCTCCCCAGTTGGATCGCTCACCAAAGAAAATGTTCTAATTAGTTGCAAAGATGGCAAAACTGCGGCAAGTCTCTCCAGCGGCATCTCTCACCCGAGCAAGTTCTCTAAGCAGCTGCAAAGATGGCAAAACTGCAGCAAGTCTCTCCAGCGGCATCTCTCACTCGTGAAAGTTTTCTAATTAGTTGCAAAGATGGAAAAACTGCGGCAAGTCACTCCAGCGGCATCTCTCACCCAAGAAAATTTTCTAAGTAGCTGCAAAGATGGCGAAATTGCGGCAAGTCTCTCCAGCGGCATCTCTCACCCAAGAAAGTACTCTAAGCAGTTGCAAAGATGGCAAAACTGCGGCAAGTCTCTCCAGTGGAATCTCTCACTCAAGAAAACTTTCTAATTAGTTGCAGAGATGGCAAAACTGCAGCAAGTCTCTCCAGTGGCATCTCTCACCCAACGAAGTTTTCTAAGCAGTTGCAAAGATGGCAAAATTGCGGCAAGCCTTTCCAGCGGCATCTCTCACTCAAGAAAGTTTTCTAAGCAGTTGCAAAGATGGCAAAACTGCAGCAAGTCTCTCGAGCAGCATCTCTC
Organism: Andricus grossulariae; assembly: GCA_011634705.1. NCBI lineage: Eukaryota > Metazoa > Arthropoda > Insecta > Hymenoptera > Cynipidae > Andricus > Andricus grossulariae. Next base: position 64,227,695 of record JAABKJ010075445.1, on the reverse strand, counting down.
AGCCACGAAAGTTTTGTAAGCAGTTGCAAAGATGGCAAAACTGCGGCAAGTCTCTCCAAGGGCATTTCTCACCCAAGGAAGTTTTCTAAGCAGTTGCAAAGATGGCAAAACTCCGGTAGGTCTCTCCAGCGGCAACTCTAACACAATAAAGTTTTTTATGCAGTTGCAAAGATGGCAAAACTGCGGCAAGTCTCTCCAGCGGCATCTCTCACCCGAGGAAGTTTTCTAAGCAGTTGCACAGATGGCAAAACTGCGGGAAGTATCTCCAGTGGCATCTCTCGCATAAGAAAGTTTTCTAAGCAGTTGCAAAGATGGCAAAACTGCGGCAAGTCTCTCCACTGGCATCTCTCACCCAAGGAAGTTTTCTAAGCAGTTGCAAAGATGGCAAAACTGCGGCAAGTCTCTCCAGCGGCATCTCTCACCCAAGGAAGTTTTCTAAGCAGTTGCAAAGATGGCAAAACTGCGGCAAGTCTCTTCAGCGGCATCTCTCACCCAAGGAAGTTTTCTAAGCAGTTGCAAAGATGGCAAAACTGCGGCAACTCTCCCTAGCGGCATCTATCGCATAAGACAATTTTTTAAGTATTTGTAAAGAAGGTCAAACTACGGCATGTCTCCCTAGCGGCATCTATCACCGAAGATAATGTTCTATGCAGTTGCAAAGATGGCAAAACTTCGGAAAGTCTCTCCAGTGGCATCTCTCGCCCAAGAAAATATTCTAAGCAGTTGCAAAGATGGCAAAACTGCGGCAAGTCCCTCCAGTGGCATCTCTCACCCAAGAAAATTTTCAAAGCAGTTGCAAAGATGGCAAAACTGCGGTAAGTCTATCCAGCGGCATCTCTCGCCCAAAAAAATATTCTAAGTAGTTGCAAAGATGGCAAAACTGCGGCACATCTCTTCAGCGGCATTTCTCACCCAAAAAAATTTTTGAAGCAGTTGCCAAGATGACAAAACTGCGGCAAGTTAGGTGAGAGATACTGCTAGAGAGACTTGCCGCAGTTTTGCCATATTCACTACTACATAGAACATTTTCTTCTGTGATAAATGCCTCTGGGGAGATATGCCGTAGTTTGGCCTTCTTTACAAATACCTAAAAAATTGTCTCGGGCGAAAGATGCCGCTAGGGAGACTCGCCGCAGTTTTGCCATCTTTGCAACTGATTAGAAATCTTTCTTGGGTGAGAGATGCAACTGGAGAGACTTACCGCAGTTTTGCAATCTTTGCAACTGCTGATAAAACTTTCTTGGGTGAGAGATGCCACTGGAGAGCCTTGCCGTAGTTTTGCCATCTTGGCAACTGCTTACAAAACTTTCTTGGGTGAGAGATGCCGCTAGGAAGACTAGCCGCAGTTTTTCCATCTTTGCAACTACTTAGAAAACTTTCTTGGGTGGGAGATCCCACTGGAGAGACTTACCGCAGTTTTGCGATCTTTGCGACTGCTTAGAAAACTTTCTTGGGTGAGAGATGCCACTTGCGAGATTTGCCGCAGTTTTGCCATCTTGGCAACTGCTTAGAAAACTTTCTTGGGTGAGAGATGCCGCTCAAGAGACTTGCTGCAGTTTTGCCCTCTTTGCAACTGCTTAGAAAACTCTCTTGGATGAGAGATGCCGCTGAAGAGACTTGCCGCAGTTTTTCCATCTTTGCAACTGCTTAGAAAACTTCCTTGGGTGAGAGATGCCGCTGGAGAGACTTGCCGCAGTTTTATGGAATCTTTTAGAAAATTAAATTATTTTTTAATCCTCTCAAAACATTTTTTAAATATTTTTCCGAACTGACTCAAAATTTTGTAATCTTGCAGAATAAAAAATTTTTGTTTAAATCTACCAGATTATTTTTTTATTCTCTTCGCACATTTCAAAACTCTTAAAAAGCTTTCAAATTTATTTTCGAAATCTTAAAAAATCTACATTTTGTTTAACATTTTTCAAAAACATTTAAAAATTCAAAATTATTTTTGAGTCTCTTCGAAATTTCTAAATCATATAAATATCTTCTAAAATTATTTCAATTTTTCCTAAAAATGTTTTCAAATATTCTCTTAAAATTAATTTTTTTAAATAAAAAATTATTTAAAATTTTTCTAGAAATCTTAAGAAAATTTTTTCAATCTCTTGAACCTTTCAAAAATTCTTAAAAAGCTTCTTTTTCCAAATCTTTGAAACTCTACATTAAATTTTTTTTTTTCAATTTCGACAAGATTTAAATTATTTTGAATCTTTTCAGAACTTTTAAATATCTCTTAAACTTGCACAATTTTTATCTAAAATTTTGAATTCTTGTAAAATTGAAAATAAAATTCTTTAAAATCTTCTATAATCATTTTGGAAATTATTTTAAAATAATTGAAATCTTTTTCAGTTTTTTCTTAAAATTTATTTTGTGAATAGAAAATCATTTCTAAATATCTCTAAACCCATTCAAATTAAAAAAAATTTGATATAGTAAAATTGCAATTTTTTTTTAATTTACTTTTTTTTAATTTTCGGAAATCATTTGAAATATTTTGAAATCTGTATAAATTTTCTCTTAAAATAATATTTGAAATCTGTGGAATTCTACATTTTGTTTTAAATTTTGTGAAATTGTTTTTAATGTTTAATTATTTTCCAAAGGTTTCAAGGAAATAATTTTTTTAAACAGATTTCTTGGAAAATTTAGAATCATTTTATTTTAAATGATTATTTTCAAGTTTTGAAGATTTCAAAATAAGTCAAAAAATAATCTAGAAGATTTTAAGGATTTTTTTTTAATTATGGAGAATTTACACATTTTTTAGTAAAAATTTGAATAATTTTAAATAATATTTAGTTGTTTAAGAAGTTTTGAAAAGATTCGCGAATAATTTAAAACTTGAAAAGATTTCAAACAAATTTAATAACAAAATGTAGAATTTTGAAGATGAGATTTCGAAAAAAATGTCGAATATTTTATGGTTTTTGAAATGATTCAAGAGAATACATTTTTTTTCAAGATTTCTGAGAAGATTTTTAATGATTTTTTATTTTCAAACATAAATTTTGAAGAGATGATTTAAACAGATTTTGAAACATCTGAAATGATTTCCAAAAATTTCGAAAAAAAATCTGTAAGATTTTAAGGCAGTTTTTTAATTTTTTTTAGAAGTTTTCGAATTTTCGAAATCATTCAAAAATAATTCGAAACTCAAAAAGATTTCGTGAAATTTAAAATAAAATGTAGAATTTTGAAGATTAAAAAAAATTATAAAGTTTTTAATTTGTTTGAAAGGTTTCAAGAGAAACACAAAAGTTTCTTAAGATTCCTAGGGAAATTTCAAATGATTTTATATTTTGACAAATTAATTTTTAAAGGAAAATTGAAAAATATTTCACAACATTTTAAATCATTTCCTAAAATTTCGAAAAAGGAAGCAGAAGATTTTAAAGAGAATGTTTTAATTTTACAAGATTCCAACATTTTAGAAAAAATTAAAGGATTTCTGGGAAAATTTCAAATAATTTTTTTTTCAAACAATGAATTTTAAGACAAAATTGAAAAAGATTTCAAATTATAGATATTTAGAAAAAATCAGAGATATTTAGAAGTTTCGAAAAGATTAAAAAATAATTTAAATTTTGTAAAGATTTCATACACTTTTTTTAATGTAGATTTTTAAAGATTTAAAAAAAGAGGCTTTTTAACATTATTGAAAAAAATTAATTTTGAAAAATTAATTTTAAGAGAAT